>CALSCE010010638.1:277552-292291 GCA_943593645.1 Bovichtus variegatus | reverse complement strand
GGTGGGGGGGGGGCAGGCATAACAAAACACACAATAAAGTGCAAAACATATAATTTAATTATTATATATATAAAGTAAATGTGATTATTCCATTTTATATTATGCACTTTATTTATATTATTATTACATTGTAATATAAATAACATAATACATAAAAATGTTTACAATATATATTACCAACACCAAAAGAAAAAAACGTTTTATTCTTTCTGTGCGGCCCGGTACTAAATGATCCACGGCCCGGTAGTGGTCCGCGGCCCGGTGGTTGGGGACCCCTGATCTACAGGGTAGTTGTTGGCAATGATCTTTAGTCACAGGCTCCTCCAACAATGTAACATATGGTATACTTAAGACATAAAAAAGAAATAAAGAAATAAAATAGTGTAAGAGACATAATGGTGCAAATAAAATGCAATAATAAGTATAATATATACATATAAAATAGAGATGTACAATGTAACATTTTAACTGTACAATAAAATACTGTATACTGTAATAATAGATAGAATAGATATGTGGAATAAAGAGATTTGTGTACTATAAACATATGTAAGCAATGACACTTCACAGAGCTCAGGAGCTCAACAGTCTTCTGGTCTGTGGGATAAAACTGTCTCTGAGTCTGGTGGTCTTGGCCCGGATGCTGTGGTACCGTCTGCCAGACAAAACAGTTTGTTGCTTGGGTGATGGGGTCTTTAATAATCATGTTGGCTTTCTTCCTACACCGCTGGGTGTAGAGGTTCTCTATGGATGGCAGCTCCGTCCTGGTGATGTGCTGAGCAGTGTTCATCCTCTGTAGAGTCTTAAAGTTGAGAGCGTTCCAACTGTCATAACAGGCTGTGATGTAGCCAGTCAGGAGACTCTGGATGGTGCATCTGTAGAAGTCGCAGAGTATCCTGGAGTCCATGTTGAACCTCCGCAGCCTGCGGAAGGAGAAGAGTGAATATCTCTCTGTCTTGGTGAAGATACAGGTGCGATGAGTCCAGGTCAAGTCCTCACTGATGTGAACCCCGAGGAACCAGAAGCTGCTGACTCTCTCCACTGTAGTCCCAATGATGGTGATGGTGGCGCGTCGCCCTCTCTGTTGCTTCCTGTAATCCACAATCAGGTCCACAAGGGATTCAAAAGGAACAATGCATTCATGTATGGCTGGATGCACTGCTGAAGTTCAGTCACATTCTGACCTTGTTTGCAACTGGAGGTGTCCTGTCAGCTGTTTTACAGACGTCTATTTTATAATGGAGGTCGATGAGGAAAGTACTTTTAGCTTCAGTGCCATGGTTGGTCATTCAGGCAAATTGGCCTTGGAGATGGGGAAAATATTCAGAAATGTAATCTGACCATAAAATAAAATAAAATTGTCAAGACTTCCCATTGTGCAAAAGGTTATATTAAAGATATTGTCCACATATCTGTGCAATGCTTTTCTGTGCCACACTATGTCACTGCTATTCACTCAGGATGCAAAGAGAAAGCTGGGTCATACATACAAAGAGGGGCTAAGAGAGAGCCTGAGGCATGCCAAGTATTACATTTTTTCCCTGTCTGTTTATATACAACTTTATTTCCAGCCTACGTTCTAATCCATTAATGCCAATTCTCCTGAGAAATATGAATGAGATGACGAAACAAGGGGAAAAAAAATAAAAAATCAACAACGGGAAGTTTATTCTCAAATGTTGTTTTTATTGTAAAGTCATATAGAGGGTGAAGTTCTTCTGTATGTCAATGATTAGAGGATTTGGTTGTGTTCTCTTCTGCACTGTTTTTTTCTATCTAGACTTGTGAAAAGGGTTTCATAGCAGCGATTAAATATGTGCATGTTAAGGGAAGTGTCCAAGCTTTAGGTTCAAGGTTTTCTGGAAGTGTGTAGGCATGTGTAAGTCAAATAAAGAGCGGGAGGTACCAACAGCACTCAGAGTAAGGACCTCATTAGCAGCACCAGCACTGTGCTACCTGATCTGATCATAGATCAAACCTGTTTTGACTTTGGTCCAGGGCCTGCCGTTTGAAATTACCTACTCATATTCTACCTCTGACTTTAATGGCTGTGTTTTCACAAAGATCTCTCGAATCCTGCATATCAAAGAGACACACATGAAAACATGCGTGAGTGCATGATACGTGTTGATTGTTAAAGCATTTTACTGATATCCCCGGTCTCCTGCCGACTCCATTTGAGCAAAGCAAATTAGTTGAATTGCTCCAGAAAATCACCAGCTGTACAAATGAAGAGCAGGATGTATAGAAATGAAAGCACTCTCATTCACCACTTCACAGAGCAGCAGGGAGGGGGAAGGGACGGCATGACTGCCAAGACACAGTTTGCAGTTTGCAGCCAGAGTGTTGCGTGTGTTGACTCTAGTCAATACAATACAAGCATTTTAAACTTCAAACAGGTTGATGCTGTGTGCACCAACAATTACAATTATGTGTAAATATGCATGAAATGCCATTTGAGGGAATAGTCCATATCCTCTACCAGCATCGTTCTGTGACTTAGACATAAACATTCTCCTGATAGGTGGATCAGTTATTTGGTGACTGGAAAGTTGAACTACAAAAATGTATTTTAGTATACAATTTTTACTTTCACAATCACTTTCAAATGACTGATTTTGATATCTGGATTGAGTTGAATTTGTTCTGCCTAAGGGCCCTCCTCAGGTTGAAGTAAAAAATTTAAAATAAAGCCAACTCCCTTTCGGAGCCAAGCCTCAAGCAAGTCAATCCCCGTAGATCACCATGTTAAAATGCCCAACTTTACAGCAGAAATAAATATGTTTACTCACCCTTTTAAATTATGTAGACCAAAAGTTATGCATAATTCAGGCCGTGGCCACTTTGAGTGACAGGTGGGTTCTAGCAACCTGCTCTTTTGCGTCACCTGGGCCCATCTCACCACCAACAACGTTTCACCTCTTTGCCCATTTTTGGGTTCACCAGCAGTTAGGCGTGGTTAGGCGGAGTCGGCACTGCCAAGATGGAGAAGGCCGGAGCCCATCCACACTGAGCTTAACAACAGTTCTTCAAAAACATATGGGTGACGACACGGAGGCTACGTCCATATTTTATACAGTCTATGGTTGTAGTATATAGTCAAGCTCATCATACACGCTTTTTTACGATGGCTTATGTAAGGCTATGTCCATGTGTCCAGATGATCTACTGTATAATGGATCTAACAGACTTTAAAAAAAAACAACATAAAACTGGCTTTAACTATAAAAATCTGACTGAAATCTTTCAAAAGAGGCAATATGACAGAAGATATGTGACTGTGACATTAGTGTGCAGGTTTTTTTTATGACATGCAGCCACAAGTCTGCCCTCAGCACATTTTAGAAACTGTACAGCAAACAGAATCTCAGATCAGAAAAAAAGTGGTTACTTGTGACAGGAAACCCTGTCCGTGCAGAACATACTGTTGTGTCTTTCCCGTATACTGTTTGTTAGGATTTTGCAGTTTAAAGTGGCAAAAGGTGTAATGTGCACGTCAGCAACTCAACTGAACTTGGACTGAACCGAAAAATGTCTTTAGGATGGATGATAAAGTTCCAAATGTTATTTTCCAGTCCGTAGGACAGGTAATGTGCGTTTTTTGTTCCAGTATATTTACAGTTACCCAGAAATCCTGTACGGTACGAGGTCCAAGTAAAAATACCAAACCAAAAGGTTTTAGAGAATCCACATTCTCTGGGCGTAGAGTTGATCACTGCCCCACTGAAGGATTTTGGCTGAGAAGATGTGTGATCTTGCATGGCGCAGTTTGAACCTTTCCCTAGCTTATCTGCTCATGGTACTAACTATAGGAAAAAGCAGTCGTCACGTTTGCCCTGAAATCTGTGTTGTTTGTATCTTGCTTAAAGATCAATATAACAATCAAGTGAAAGGTCTGACACTTTTCCCGTTAGCCATCATATGCTAATCATACTCTCTCCCTCTGTGTTATTTCACCTGTGTTTTTCTTCAGCCTTCACATGCAGGGGGCCGAGGCAGTCTCACTAAGTGTGACATGCAAACGTTAACCTCACTTTCAAGGCACTAGCGTTCTGGGTCAGTAACAGCTCTGCACAGAGGAGTGTTTCTACACCATCAGCAGGTTTTGTCGTTTGCACTTACCCCAAGACATCACCTCGACCTTAAAGCCGAAGGACCATTACTAAGCTACTGCTCAGAGGCTGGGTTTTTCATTTGCAGCCTTCATCTGTATTCTCTGTGTTTCTATGACTTTTCTAAGTCAGTGTCTCCTGCTACAGGCAACTAAAATGACACTTCAAACACAGCAAAACTTCGTATTGTTATCTTCATAGTGCAGGAAACCATGAAAAGGATTGATTTTGTGGGACCATTTCGAGAGCAGATAAGCTGATACTTTTGCAAGAAAGCTCCATATTGTTTTGATTGAAATTAATTCCAGTCCCCTAAATTATTAAAATAATTAGTTACATCCGGAATGTAAGTCTTGAACAGCCTCTAAATAGAATTTAGAGCATGCTTGGATGATAAAGAGTTTCCCTGAAAAACAAACTAATAAGACAGGTGTGGAATCTTATCGTAATGCAACAACCCCAAATAACAAAATGACTTTAATATACCCATATTTGTCCCCTATATGTAGCTACATGACGTGTTGGAACACAATAAGAGCCACAGTTTGGAACCCTTTCAGCTCGCTGTGGCTGTTTCTGTTTGTACTATTCTGCCCTGAGATAAAAAAAATATTTTAAAAACGCTGATCGATGCAACCAAGCTGGACCACAGCAGTCGCAACAGACAGAAGATAGATAAAGAGTTGAAAGACCACCATCGGCTTCTTCAGAAGATGGTAGTGAAGGCTTTGGTTTCCCGTGAGCTCCCTGGGTCATGTGATCACCTCATGGGGTAAGGGTATGGGTTCGGGTTTGGATGGTTAAGGTTAGGATTAGACTCTCGGGAATGTATTGCATCAATCAGGGTCCTTCCAACTAGGAAGTGTGTGTGTGTGTGGGGGGGGGTACAGCCCCTGTATTCCCCTGGGCAGATCCATGGAGCCGGACACCAGGAAGTTAAAATCCCTGTCTGTCTGGACCTCGGTGGGACCGTGGACCACCCAGCTGGACCCACTGAGCTGATTGGCTCAGAGCAGATTACCAAGCAGAATGCTGCATATTCACAGAGACCAATTGGCGGAAGCATGGGAAAATAATACATGGGAAACATCTTATAGTTGGTCTAAATGTTTTTCCATCTATCTAGAAATGTGCAGGCCACTGATGTGCCAATTTCAAACACTCGCCATGTCCAAGCCTCATAATATTTCTACAATAAAGGTTCAAATGTGAAAAAGGTTTGAAAATGATACCGATCTTTAATTGAATGTTATTTCAGAGGCACGGTGTCATGAGTCTCCCTCAAAGAAAGTCAAACTGTGGCCTCACCGAACCAACTTGCATAGCAAAACTGCTATACGTTAGTAAAGTATATGCTATAATCCTTTGGGACTCTCTTTCTCACAAAGTTCCCTTTTTTTTCTCAGGCAGCACAAGCTCCCAAGCAGTGTACTGGCCCCCACAAACTGTTTTACTTCCATTCTCAACAAACCATTTCTAACCTCATACATTGTTTTCTTCTGCGTTGGCTGAAATTTGGCTTTTTGGCTTTTGAGATTGTGTGTATGTGAGTGCTTGAGTACGTGGTCGCAGCTCTTGCAAATTTGCAATTGTTTTTAACTGAGGAGCACCTCAAAAATTAGAGCTGATTTTAAGAAGGCCATGCATGCTTTTCGATGTATGGTTTAGCTCCCAGTTATATTGTTGAATTGCTGCTCCAATATGAGCCAGAGTGCAGCCTCAGATCTTCGGGCTCAATACTAAATCCAAGCAGACTCTTACAGTCCGGCCCCTTCAGCTCTGGAACTCCCTGTCTCAGGATCTCGGGGGTGCAGAATTAGTGACTTTTCAATCACCTCTCAAAAATGATCTTTTTTTACGATTCTTTGTGAATGCGAGAACAATGTTTTATTTCCAACATGTTTCGTCTGTTTATTTTTTAAATCGCATAAACATTTTATTTTTGTATAATTTTAATTGTCTGATGGTATTTGCCTCATTGGCTCATTGCAGTTCTGAAATGTTTTAATCATTATTCAACTATTTAAAGCACTATGAAACTTTCTTTTGAAAAGTGCTGTAAAAAAAAACTTGGATTATTATTACCTAAACGCAACCATCTCTGTAATGCAGGGCCTGGAAGAACAAAATACCTGAATTAAAGGGGAAAAAGCCCCTGAAAAGCTCAACCTTATGGCAAGTTATCTTCGCAAAGCACAGGCTGATTATTTTTACTATCACAATAAAACGTTCGAATCTGAAACTCCTGAAAATGTGTCCTTTTATTGGACGTAGTTACACATGATTCTAGATTAATTGCAATATATGTTTTTCTGGTTCTGACTAAATCCTTCAAAACAATGTTAATGTATTTGCTGTGGCTTTGCCATCTTTAAAGAGAACAGCAGTTTATTTTACACTTAACACAATACATTGCCATTTTCAGAAAAGCCTTTGTGGCAATCATTTGACATGTTCCTGATGGGGCCAAATTCACAATTTTTTTTACCATGTCAACATATTTCCAACATCCACAATATGGCTGTAGGGCAGAAGAGTAAATCTGTGGGTGTCAGTTAAACCAGACATATCGCGTGTTGTACTCACAACTCTAGGAAAGTCATCAGACAAGAGGAACATACACTAGTTTACATATCCTCAAAGTAGCATGTGAAGCACAATACACTCTTCAGTGTTTGGTTTATTAAACATTTTATTATTAACCCAGAATTGTCCCTAACCCTTCACTCCACCTACAGTACACTGTCTTGGTAAAGTGTGTGTTGCAAGGCTGACAAAAGTAGGTGCACAGAGTGAAGGTATTGAGAATGAATTATTTGTTAGTTATGAAAACAACTGGTCAAACGAACATTCCATAATCTTGAATCTTACAGATAGTCTACACAGGAAATGTTTAACAGAACAGATATGAACCTTTCAATCCATACAACTGATTAGCCTAGGCTACATGCTGGGGTTTTACTCGAAGACTTATGCGCACTTGCAACGGTTATCAGATTTGCAGTGTCTCGATGGTCTAAACGCTGTTTTAGCTTTTCACTGACTCTTCATTTAGTAAGGTGATGAAATATAAAGATACAGATGAATAAGAACTGATATTTTTGCAAATTAATTTATGTTCATCGACTTCGTCTTTTCAAATATGCAGACGAGGAGTGGAACTGCATAATTCACATAAATTATTTAGCCTTCATCAACTGTTTGCGCAACTTTTTAAAGTTTATTAAAACATTTTATAGAATAAACGTTGTGTAGTCGATGGTGAGTTTTATCTGCAAGAGAGGCTGAAAACATTTTTGTCTATATTGCATATACAAAATAGACAAATTCTACAATATGAACATTACTCTTATATTATAATGAAGCGACACAAACATTTTTGGTACAAGTGGGATGTGATGATCCTAGAAATAACATCTGTATAGATGTTGAGCCCTGATATCTGACGGATCAATAATGAAAACTATTTGTTTTGTATTGTTTTGATTTGAAGCCCAGCAGTGGAGGCTGTGACGCAAAGCACAATTTTGAATCAATGTGAGAAGCTCTATAAGGTCACAGTCCAAACAGGCCTCACCAATGTTGGGCATGGGAATTACTGCACTGAGACATAAAAATGTCAGTGTTCATAAGCCTTTGAGTCTGATTATATATCTCTATGGCAGTTTAACTTATCTGTGTGACGCATATGATCTATCACAAGAAAGCTCATTCATTCAGCAGACACACAGCATGGTGCAGTCTGAGACCCGGAGGAGTCTGTTTCAGTAGGATGGCGTTACAACTCAAGATTCCAAAGCCAAAGGCATGTCGCCACGCTTTGACTTGCGCCAATGAATTAATATGTGCATGATCTCAATATACTCTGTCCTCATGTAATCACGTTATCCATTTAAATATAATACACTGCATAATGTTTACAACACGAGGGGAAATTCATCAACCGGCACTCATAACCCGTGCTCTCTGCTTTGATTGGATAACAGTACAGAACAGAAATACGGGCAGAGAGATGGAGATGACACATGACAAAGTCCGCGGCTGGATTTGTATCTCACTTGACGCCCATATCAGCAGGATGGTGAAATTTCGTCTGTGCCTTCCAAAACAATATCTATTTTATGACGTGACAACACTATGGTTAAAGTGGAACTCCACCGACTTTAAACATTAAAGTCTATTTACTGCTGGGGAGTACTACTGTAGGCTTTTATAAAGGCTTTAGCATCTCCAGAGGGAGCGGTGTGAAAGCTAAATGTCCTCGAGTGATGTCCCTTGAATGGTCATTGGTTGGGGCTGAAGGCTATAAATTTGAAAAAGAAAGAAATCTGGAGGTGTGGAGTTTACCAGACCTGTGTCACTACTAGCTTAACACTCCTGAATGTCTGACGGACCTGAAAAGGAAGAAGAACGTGTGGAATAATAAAAGGCAATATGTTTGGTGCTCCTGCGTTTGATCCTTGTCTCACAGCTGTCTATTGTGTCGTAATCCTGGTTTTTAGTTATTCTGCGTTTGGGTCCTCCTTTTAACCGCACCCTGACATGGTTTGGTTAAGTTTATGCACAAAAACGGCTAGGCTATGGTTAGAAAGACCATGGTTTGGATTAAAATGACTGCTATGTTAATGTAAAGGGACCCCCGACGTCATGGTCACGATAATAAACACTTAGTTAAGGGTTCAATGTGTAATGTTTGTGTGTGTGTGTTCCGAGTCACCTGAGGGAGAGAGAGTCTTTCTACTAAGCTAGATCAGTAAGTAACAAAACATTCCTACTTATTACTACCGGGTGTTTGACTTTAGCTTCATCATAGCACTAAGATCGGGTTTTTAGTTCAAATTAGATCTTACAGTTGTTTCCTGCTTTGGACGGTAACGTTAGCCAGGCTGTGTAATAAAAATCAATATATTAGATGTTACAATGCACCTTTATTACATCCTTATTGAGAAGTATTATGAATGTTAAACTACTATGTGCCTTATTATTCTTCCCATATTTAGAAGTGTTAAATGTTGTTAAATTAAGTGACTGCGCCTAAGAATGACCGATAGATTGAAATAATATGCAATATTGTAGACTGTAAAAACGTAAGGGTACACCACTTCTTAAAAGGGTGACTGAAGATCTTACCGGAGCAGAGGAGCGCTAAGAGGCGTGGACACGCTTAAGCGCCAACAAGGGGCCAATAGGACCTGGCCCCAGCCAACCAATGGGAGAAGACTATACCTGAAAGGCGGCGGGTATAAAATATCTTGTAAGACAATAGATCGGCCCTTGTCCTGTGAATCCGTGAGACAGAGTAACTACTTTAATGTAGTCTGTTTTGTATTGCTCATCACATCATCATCGAATAAATATCGTTTACCTGAAGAGAAGTTTTCCGAAATTGTTTTCTACGCATCTCTATTTCAAATTATAAGAACACGACAGCTGCTAGTGGTTGCCATTCTACTAACGACATATGAACAAGTAGATCGATCTTCTTGCAGGTTCGGCTTTATATAATTCTCTGTAGCCTCCTCGCGTTTAGCCAGAACACTTTTAAGATTACAACTGAGAATAAAGCTGCAAATAATATGATGGAGCTAATCAAGATTTCAGAATGTTTTACAGAGTGACAGATTCCAGAAACGCGTAAACACTTGAGTCTGTATTTCGTGTGTAACACAGATGGAACAGGAAGAAAGCTCATTAAGTTTGTGGCCTCTGGGAACCCTCTGGGATTTGGTGGCATCAGCAGAAACTACGGGGAGGATCTGATGGCGGCAGACATACTCTCTTGTTGTTCTTCAATTAAAGCCTAAAGCTCAGCAAGCTAAAAGAGTGTGTTGGTGTCCTCCTCATCCTGCCAGATTAGGTTACAGAGAGGGACTTAATCACATCTTCCATCCCTCTTGCTCTTTTCTCGCCGTCCATCCGTCCTGCAGCATGAGAATGGTGTGATAGGTCTTCTGGCCTCTTCTAGTGCACGTTTAACTGTGACTCCCCTGCAAGTTTGATCCAGACTAAATATTTCTAAGAGTTCCTACGAGCCTCAGCCTGACCCCTCAGGGTTACAGGCGAGGAAGGGTGTTGGATGGGGCAAGGATCTCCCGAGGGTGCTAACACAGTTCATAACTGACCCCCGTGCCTGTAGAGTTTGGGCGAGGCAGCATTTGGTCTAGACTTGCCATGGAGATCAGTGATATCAGCTTAAAGTATAACTTGTTGTAAGTAACTAAGTTGTAGCTTGTTCCATTAAGCTACACAAATGAACAAAACGGAACAATATAGTAGTACATTTCTAAATAATTAATGGAGGATTTGAATCCTCTTTCAATGGTCACACACATGTACATACTGGGAAATGTAGACTCTGCATTTAGCCCATCCTAGTCTGAGGAGCAGTGGGCATCTGCTATACAGCGCCGGAGAGCCGTGTGGGGGTCTGGTGTCCCTCAACAGTGACCAGGAGGTGAGCTGGTATCTCTCAAAGTACCATCCACTCTCGGCCCATTTGGCTTCAACCTGTGACCCTCCTTGTCCCAAGCCAAGTGCCAACAGACTGAGCAACTGCCGCCCATTTCTGTTTGCCTAGTGCGTTGAGTTTTTTTATTTGCATCAGGAGGAATGTAAAGATTAACAACAAAAGTAATGGTAATTTCTATGGGCAGGTAATATGACCGACATCTTTAACATAAAAAAAATTTACATCAGGGAAACTTAGTTCAGGTTTGAGCACCAAGCATCATTGATCATCATCCTGTGCTCTGTCCTGCGGTCTGCACGTCAAGTGCGGCCCCGATGGAGTCAGGTCTCTGTGAAGATTTGGGCTGATCTCCCGTTGCGGAGTTAGTCTTCTTTCTTCCATCATATTTTACATCAGCCAGGTCTTTGTTGTGGAATAGCCTCAGGTCCTAGCTGGGTTAGCTTAGCTCTTATTTCGGCTCTTCTCCTGGGATGTCACTCCACCCTCAGTGGCGTTTGGTCCGGCGCTGGGTTGTTGGAAGATGCAGTGGGCACCGATCGCCTCAAAGTCTGGCGCACTAAATCCAATCCCCACGCTTCCTTTTCCAATGTAGATGAGTGTACCTCTGTCATATGCCATGCATGCTCCAATAAATAAAAAATATACGTATATTTTAAAAAGATGGAAAGAGACAAAAAGTAAATGGACTGCATTTATACAGTGCTGCATTAATCTTTGCAAAACATATCAGCATTCACACAGAGGCTACCATACAAGGTGCTATATGCTCATCAGAGATAACCATTCACACACACTCACACACCATTGGCCATTTTGGGTTCAGTATGTTGCTCAAGGACACTTTGAAATGCTGACTGTAGAGGTTGGGGAGTGAACCACTGATCCTCTGACGACCACTCCACCTCCTGAGCCACAGCCTAAACAATTACAATAAACATTTGGTAAAGTTCATGGGAGCTACTGGCTGCTGCATCTACATGAGCCGCTGTCGCCATAACTTATCACAAGTTCATGAACACAGTTTGTACAGTATATCAGACATGTGCCATAGACAGTCTGGGGATACAGAAGACTGCCTATTGTACAAGTTGGCACAGTATCAGACATTTGAGAGACACAATAAAGTAAAGAGCGGAATATTTGAGATAAAAGTCCTGGAGAAAGATCTTCATAAAGACCTGAGACCCACAGTGAGGGAAGAATGACATGTTCCCTTATACAGGTCAAGGAGTGGCAGCCTGTTCAGATACACATACAGTATAGACTCTACTGCCTCCTCATGACCCACACTGTATGTGTATTCATTAACTCCAAGTGACATGTCATAGAGTTGCATGCAAGGAGTCACATGCTGTTCGTTGAGCTTCATTACTCTTCCAGACACAAGAGAATGAATGCAGGTGAATTAAGTGGTGTGTGTACAAGGACACAGTGTATCTTTGATTTCTTCAGGCCGTACGTTGTACCTGAACAAACCCTGGATGGAAAATCACACACCTGCTAGACATATATGAATTTATCTGAAGTTTTTTTTTTTAAATGGTAACTTTCACACAACTTATTCATTATATAAGATAAAAATGCCTGCATTGGAAAATATCTAGAATGTTTTTGATACAAAGTCAGAGGTACAAGTCTGTGGACAGAAGTTAAAACTAGGTCTCCCAGGGTGCATTTTGTTTGGGAATATCCTATAAAGCTTAAAATGTTGTTACAGGTGCCACACGATGAGGTAAAGAAAAAAGATTACACTTTTTATGAAACTGATAATACAAGCTATAGCTGAAATGAATTCATTTTCAGATTCTGGGTCAATTTTGGATAATTTGCGCCTCTGACTGTCTTCTTATCCATAGCAACAGCAGCCAAAGCTCAATGTATTGTAATAGTAAGAGCCAACTGCCATGCTATCATATCCAGGGAGGTCAATTGGTTTCCTTCATATTTGAGTTGAGTTTATTCCTGTTTCACTCATAGCTACCCCAAGCTCACACGTGTATCTATTGAAGCACCTATCGCTGTTGACATGTCACTTGGTTCTAACACAGCATGAAGGTAATCATAAACCCAGCTGTTCCTTTAGCAAATCCAAAAAAAAAGGTTCTTTATGTTATGGGGAAAACAGACAGACAGAAAATAAAAATAATGTATTCTATAATCTGGAAATGCTTTATTTCACCACATGGGGAGTATGGACTCCGCAAATCGTTTAAGCAGGTGAGGAGATGTTTTCAATCTCCGTTGCTCAAAGGTCACATGTACGTGGTCACACCTAAATCAGAGGACTAGTAGTAGGTAGGCGGTCAGGTATAAATGTCCTTTAATTATAAAGGTAGTATTGCTGACAATGTTTTTACCTAAACTGAATATGACAATTCAAGTCAGCAATGGTTTAAATAAAAAACATTAAAAGAGGATTTATTTCCCCAGAAACTGCTCTCTCGTGTCCCCCCACACACATGATCAGTCTCCACAAACACTGAAATGCAGAGTGTTGGATTTTTTGTTGTTTTTACATGATTTATGGGTAACTTATTTTTACTGTATAAAAACTTAATTTTTTCAAGTATTACACATTGCTCTTTTGAATTGCTCTGTATGAAGCACTAATGCCTTGGGAATATTTCCCACCGAAAACTAATTTGATGTATCTTTGACTGCTCTATTTTCTCTCAAATAGTCATGACATGGTCACAGCAATACATTATGTTAAAATGTTATGTTTCTGGATAGAGATAAAGATAAATACAGTACCTCTCGGTTTACAAGCGTTTGTTATGTGTCTCCGAGTCGCTTTCTTGTTAAACTGTCTAGAAACTTCTGTGGAGGCTCGAGGGCAGCTGGTTAACACAATAAGGTGCAGAGTCGTCCCTGTGCTCATGGTGTGAATCTCATCTCACGCAAGACGGGGTGGAGAAAAGACAACAGTGGAGAAAGAGAAGGAGGCTAGAGAGGGCAGGAACCATGGAAACTATGTGGAGTGGCTTCAGTGGAGCATTGAGCCACCTCCGTGATGAGACTGCAGGCGGAGCTGAATGGGAACAAACTCAAACTCTGCTGGAGATCGGAGGATGGGGGGTGGAGGTGTTGTCGCTGGCGTGGCGCTTTTGAACGCCGCAGGACACCACCTGTTCTGCAGCGATATGTCCCAGCATGCATCAGGATCCAAACAATCGAAACCTCCAAATGAAAGTGGAAATATATATATATATATATATATAGATAGATAGATACATTTGTAGAACAGCCAATAGGAAAGCCCCAATGAGATGTGCCCAATGACGCTAAAAACATACCCAATGGTAAATGGACTCCTCTCAAATCACTTTTACAACACACAAGTCAGCATTCGTGGTGGTGAAGAGGTGTGGAGGGGGACTCCTGACGAGCTGGTTGGAGGTGAATGGTGTGGAGGCTCGCGTCGACCTAACCCTGGAGTGACAGCTGACAGCAGCAGAGAAAACCATGGCTTTTAAAGTTCGAAGGCAACAAAATGATTGACTCAGAGAGGGAAAAGCAGACACATTTGTCTTTGGGACAGTGACACTGCAGATACATTTGTCTTTGGGACAGTGACACTGACACTCGGGGTGAAAGTTCAGCTGAGTTAACAAGTTCCTAACGTTCTTAAAAGATAGGTTCCATTATTTTTAAAACCTGGGTCCTGTTGACATACTTTGGCCATCATTCTTCTTGGTTTTGGCACATTTTACTCACCAACTTCATCGCTGAGGATAGTAAAATGACATTTATAATAAAAGCATTAAAGTCTTGATATAATGAAGAAAAAGCTCATGGAAAGACCATTTGTCCATTGTGTCTTGGTAAAAATTATTTTGAGTAATATTATGTTATCTACAAGTAAGAAAGCACTTAAAACGATATATATAGGTATATATGTATGTACTGTATATATGTATGTACTGTATGTATGTATGTATGTATGTATGTACTGTATGTACTGTATGTGTGTGTGTATGAACGTATGTATGTACTATATGTATGTATGGATTGTATGTATGTATGTACCGTAATTTCCGGACTATAAGCCGCTACTTTTTTCCCACACTTTGAACCTCGCGGTTTATACAATGACGCGGCTAATTTATGGATGTCGCCAAAAAACTGAGCACCGTCACATAATGTGACGTAAATCAA
>CALSCE010010638.1:234823-271560 GCA_943593645.1 Bovichtus variegatus | reverse complement strand
TGTATGTATGTATGTATGTATGTATGTATGTATGTATGTATGTATGTGTGTATGCATGTACTGTATGATAAAAAGTATGCCACCACAGTTAATGCACAAGACTTTGAATATTGCACGATTGTTCAATTGTATCCAAAATGATGTTTGCAATGAGCCCATATGTAGAAACTGTTTTTGAATGTACTGCTGTTTCTACTAATAATTTCTGTTCTAAATAATTGTTTTTGTCTCTCATCTTAACCCGAGCAAATATGCACAGTACATCAAACAGATGAGGGCTAAAGTCATCATAAAAGCTAAATCCCGGCATCATGACAGCTCCCAACATGTTTCAAAGTGTGAACACTCCCAGGTGTGTGCTCTGAGCTGTCAGGTCGAAACTGCAACACGCACCGAGCTCTGCTGAAGCCTCCTGGGATCAGTCTGTGCAAGCCGAGGTAGAATTCTTCAAGACTTCAGAAAATCAGATCTATTTGATGGCAGATGCACAGCGCACTGCAGTATGCGCACATGTATACATGGTAGTAATATTCCCAATAGAATACACACAATAGTCTCCTAGAAATGTTGTTTATGTACAACTCATTTGCAACAGCAAATATGTTTCGGGGGAAATCTAATGCCAGCCGGTTTGCATTATCTAGTGACAAAATGAGGAAATGTTGTTAACTGTAGTGACTTCAGGCTTGAGACACAACGTGATCCTTAACATCGACCACAGACCGGACTCAGTCTCTCCATTTCAAACTGACCGCCCATCATCCACGACGAGCGTCTCCCTTTCCGAAATACATGCTAAATGTAGAGAGCTTCATTCCTTTTTGGTGTGCACACCTGACACCATGAATGCCTTTGGAGAGGACACTGTCAGGATTTCGAGGCACATCTTAGTGTGGCCGTTCACTTCCAGAATAAAAGTCGAGGAAATAGTGTTTCACCTAGGAAACTGCATCAAGCGGACAAGCTCATATAGAAACAACTAGCCTGCCGGGTTACTGGACAATCAGCCGGGAAAAAAAACACAGGAGGCAACATATTTGTACAATGCTGTATATGATATGCAGTCTTCATGAAGTTTGCTGCTGCACTCTCATGTTACTGTGACAGTAAGCTAATATAAGCTTATCATTATGTCTGTATTTATCCAGGGTAACAGTGAGACAACAGCGCCATCACACAGACGAAACAACATTACCTGCTGTCACTTGCATCCAGCATGCCGTGAATAAAAACAGTAACACTCCTTCATACTTTTTCTTCAGAGTCCTTATGAACTTTTTTAGAGAAAAGAAAATAGAGGCAAAAAGTGTGCTTTATTTTTCACTTTTAAAAATGTCGACACCAGGACATTGGTAAAGTCAAACAGTTTGCAGTTTCTTTGAAGGAATTAGAAATAGTTCCGGGTCACTGCATACCTGAGGTAAGAATTTAAAGGCTAATCTTATAGTTCAAGATGAAAATTTTCCAGGAAGTGAAGAGTGATAGTGCTCCATTCACATGAAAAAAAAAATGCATGCTTATTTCCTTGATGTGTTGTGTTTCCTGTTGAAACAGAACACTGAAGCGACACATGGGATATGAGTTAGAAAGGTGATTAGTTTGATGGGAAAGGCAGGCGCAGCGTTTCCTCAGAAGACAGTGATGCTGCAATACACTGGAACTCCGTTTATTTCTTCAATGAAACTACATTAAGTGATACACCAAATGTCATAAGTGGAAAATATCTCCCGTGTGTGTGAGTGATCACCCCCCCCCCACACACACACACACACACACACACACACACACACACACACACACGCACGCACACACACACACACACACGCACACACACACACACACACACACACACACACACACACCCACCCCCTCTGCTATTGGTTCCTCCCGGCCGCCCCGCCTCCAGTAAGGAGCCTGCTGGCCGCTGATGCCGGGCCACCTTAATAACGCATGAACTACAGCAGCAGCCGCCAACAGGAGACAGAACGCGAGAGAGACTGGTATCGCTGCCGAGCCGGGGACAATCTGCTGCCGATGCTGCCCCGAAGATCTTAAAGAGAGAAGTGAAGCCGAGGCGTAGCACAGTCAATAAGAAACACCACAAGGGAGGTTTTGCGGAAGAAAGCAATAGGATCACTTTATACCGGCAAACAGTGCGTGCTGTATCCCTCAACACACCCACACCTTCATGTTGTGGGAATTAAAGAGAGACACCGGTGTGTAAAGTTGATGAGCTGACCCGCCCGTCTCCCGCTTCCACAGTGAACATTGTCACCGTTGCTGTTATCCCGAAGTCCCGGCTCCGGCGTGGAATTTTGGAGCCCATCATAGTGTCTTTGTCCGTTGATGAGCGAGGCTCGTTGGATGGTAAGCTTTCCAGCGGAGCGCGGCTGGCTTACATTGGACGGGTCCTTGTGAACGTGTCACATGCGTGTGGAAGATATGGATTTGCTTTTGCTATAGCACAGATTTGGCGCGGTTTCTTTTTTTTTTAATATTCATTTTTATTTTTTTTTGACTGTGCGTGCTGTTTTTGCTGATATTGATAGAATTTATTTAAAACACATTTTTTTTACTCTTAAACGACCGCAGAGATTTCAAGACTCATCGTGCGGAATTACAACCATGAACTTTGTTGTCAGTTTGATACACATCCTTTTGGCAGCGGTTCTTCACCTGTCCACTGTAAAGGTGAGTCTTTGATTTGATATGTGTATATGCTGTTATTAATAACAGGACAAGGGATTATGTTCTCTTTCTCACGTGCCTTCACAGCTCTCGCTCTATCTCTTTAGATATAGTGACTGTGTTGCGTAAAGGAAACACTGTGCTCACTTCTCTTCTTCTTCTTCTTCTTAGGGAATAAACAAGCAGGGCAAATGTTGGCCAATTATAATAACAGCACATGTAACGTGGATTAATAAATAGTTTGTGTCGGCCAAATAGGCCTGTGTGGGTAAACTACCATCATGTATTTGTTCTGTTTGTATCTATCGTCTGACTTTGTCCTTGTTCAAACCTCAAAAGAACCCAGAGTCCCATCAACATTAGCAGGGAGGTTATGAGTTGCTTTATGAGTGCGAAGAGATGGAGAACAAAAAAAAAAAAAAGCGTCTCTTGATCCTGTAAAACAGTTAATTTGGCATATATGTTTTGTTCACCGTAAAGTAGCTTACTGGGTGCAACGGACAGTGAGAGTACGTCATAAAAGTTGTGTGTATTTTTTTTTGATGAAATACATGCTGCTTGCTGCATTACCTCAATGGCAATTTGAATAGTGACTGATACGATTCCCCCAAACGCTTCTCAGTCATTACTAATATGGACAATACTTTTTCGGAGAGTGTGCGCATTAAACTGAGATTTCTGAATGGAGTTGTGCTTGACGCGCCTTCACGAGAGCTCAGTAATGAGTGCAGTTTGAAGGCTGTACAGTCAGTGCTCTCAGCTATTCAGCCGCAGGGTTTAGTCCAAGTTTCTCACGGTGATCGGGAGTGTGTGGAAGCCGAGACCCGGTTTCTCCTGTCCTGCCGCCCTGCAGGATGCCCACCTCGTTCCCACACGGGCCGATCCGCTTTCTCACGCAATATCTCCACCGGTTACAGCAGCCACATAAGGTGAAAGGAGGTTTGCCAGGGGCGCTGATTCGCCAACGTCATTTTTTACGATCAAAATAAATGCCGTTTCCCGTTGCTCCTTTCAAAATAAAACGAAGCCATCGCCAAGAAATGCAATGGATTGGACTGGACCACTTGAAATTAATGCATGTAACAACATTATTTATTGTTCTTTTTTTTCTTTTTCTTTTTTTGGATATAAAGGAAGTCAGTCAGTTGTTGGGATATTGCTAGGGCTCCTTGCTTTCATCTTCAAGTGATTCAACTCAAGCATGGAATTAAACCTGTAGGCTATGGGTATACAAACCAGACTTTTCTCATTTTAAATGGATGTGGAGTTTGTCAATTTTAATTTAATTTAATGATCTTCTTGGTTATCATACATTACATTAAACCGGCTGCAAGTAAATCAGCCATGCTTCTCTCAGCTGCTTGTTTGTAGCTGATGCACTTGTTAACAAGCAGAGATAGAAAGGGGGATAAGGCCTGTAACTACAAGTGTGACACATTTATTCTGAAATACATAATCTGTATGATTGTACATTTAAGTTCCTGTCATGGTAAGTATTTTCGTCAGACTGGTGATTTGGCTTCCCGTGGATCATCTTTTCACGTATGTTTTTGAGAGCTAAAAAATGAAAAAACCTTTACATACTTTGATGTACTACAGACGAGTACAGTAGAAGTTAGCATGTTATCATTTGGATTTGTTTTATGGTGATGACATGTTATAGGGGCGGTGCTGCATGCAGATATGAAATATGTAACACCTGGTCTGATGTGCATCTCTTACAGACTGCCAGCATTAACAAGGAAGTGGAGAAGAGTAAAAATGAGGGTAAGTTTTCTCCAGAGCTGTCTAATTTAAAGACTTCTTCTTTTCCTCTGTGTGCAGGCCAGATGAACGGGGCCACCTAGTGGACATGTGAGGAACATTTGTATCTACTCTGCCGAAGACTTACTTTATTTCTTTAAAAGTTTGATACATGTAGTGGGGGGGGTGTTCCTCCGCATGAGCTGAGTGAGGATTGTTTGTTTTTTTCTGCACAGAGCAGACAGGAATCAAATTTCTCAGCCGGTGAAAGGTCTCACTCAGGACTTTGGAGTCGCCATAAAAGTGCTGCAGATTTCAAAACAAGAGTTTATGTGAGAGAGAAAAAGCCTCCTCAATAACTGGAAGTTGTTGGGAGGTTTTTTTTCTTCTCCCCCCACCAATCTACGGTGGAGGAACACAGTCAATACATGAGCAGATATTCAGCCTTGGTTCAATGCCACACGCATGTTTGTTTGAAAGTGATACTGTTGTGCTGAGGCCAAGGTTGGACCTGTTAGTTGGTGATGGATGGAGACACTGATTAGCTGCTACAAACAGCACCACTGGACAGGTTGTGTGGTTGTTGTGAGCGTCCGTAGAGGAGGCAAGCAGTCTGCCGTCTGCATGCTGCTGACCTTCACACACCCGCGGTGTCGGAGATCACCACCTGTCAAAAGCTGTCATATGCACTGTGATGAGGTCTGGTTAGTCCTAGTGGAGAGCTCTGACGCGTTATTGATGCGAGTAATATTGGTACATGCGCACTTGGTGCTTGAGGGACGATTTGATGGATGGGGTTTGAATAAAATCCCAGACAAACAAACTCATCTCAACGTATTGGCCCTCTTTTCTGGGCCTTCCAACCACATCTCACAGTCTTCACCGTGATGCCGCTCAGTTTCCACGTGGAAAGGCTCCATCATTTGACATCAGTATGACATCAGTATTTAACTTTGGTCATGCGATAAGGATGAAGACCATGAGACAGGGTTGAAAATCCTCGACAAAAAGGGGACCGTGGACCTTGAGTTAATACTTTTTGGATTGTCAAAACCCAATGCTCTGTGCTGATTGTGATTGAGTCAGCCAGTGCAACAGTGGGGCTCATTGACGTGTATCTAATGCACTAGTCGTGTTTAGACATCAATGTAGCTCTATGACACAGAGGAGGAAGAGATATCGGACTTTGATACACACACAAAACTCGTTAGTGGGATACATTTGCTATTGTCATTAGATTTGTTGATGAAAAGAAACATGTGCAATGTCACCAGAGTAACTGTTACAGGATGATGTTAGGCGGGAGACATTTTTTTTTGCAATCTTAATGGGGAGGTAGAACCAGTTGAGTGACATGACATGAGGCCCGTCAAACCGAATCCACCCAGCAGGTGCCGATGTTTTAGCTGTTTGTGTCGTCTGGCCAGGTCACTCTGGAGCCAGAACTGCAGATGTAATCCTTACAGAGCTGCTAATACATTTAGTTTGCTGTCAGTGAAGTCCACCTTTCACACGCGCATCAGCTTCCACTGTGATGTGAGAGTATTTTGCTCCACGGTCTGTGAAGGCAACTTGCCTCATCATTCCGAAGCCAAAGTACTGAAATTCTCAAGCATCTATCTGGGTATCATTTGCAGCATTTTGGAAACATAATCCAACACGGTCCGTCCGCAGCACTAGTCCAGAGGCAGAGCCCTGTACAGGGGTGGGATTCCTGGGGTCACATGTCAGAGGTGAACCCTGGCGCCACGGTGCCAGAGGTCATGGCCGCTTTGACAAACCAGGGGTCAGGAGTAAGCTAGGGGTCTCTGGGAACCTAGTCTAATGGACTGTGGGACGGATTATTCTGGGCTGCACAGGGAATGGAAATACAGAGAGGTTTGGCAGGTCACTCGGTTAGTTTCATCAAGTCCTGAGCTTGGTATTATAGGCTTCTGTCTGACATCGTAATCAAAACTCTGCTATCGACTTTCTGTTCTTGATCTCCAAATATCACTTGCATGTGTGTCACATGTTGCAATACAGCTCTGCTTTGAAGATGTCAAAAACATTGCTGCTACGTAGCATATACCTGCACTCCACCTGCAGTACATATAACTTCCTTCCACTGTCACACATTCATATGCTTAAGTGTTGCTTCTCCAAACCAACCGTGGAGCTGCTTTAGTGTAATTATCCACTGAAATATTCCCCTAAGGTCTGTCGTCCACTTATTTGCTTTTTTTTTTTTTTTTTTACTCTTTTTTGTCACATGGTAATATGTCTACTCTACTACTACTATGAGTTGTCTACTCCTAAATGTGGCTTTCTTGTATTTTGTGGCGATCTACTTTTTGCACACATTACCGGGAGTCAAACATGTTAATTTCCATCAAATTATGCTGTTTTAAAAAAAATGGATTTTCTCTGCCTGTTTGACATCAACTCATTTCCTTTTTCCAGAAACAGTTAAGATTTCTGCAGGCAGGGAATGTTGAAAAATACAGGGAGTTGGGCTGCATCCATTATTACATCAAACTTTTTTACTCACCTTTTGCACTGGCTCTAAAGATGATGAAAAATATGATAAACCTTCTTGACTTTTTCCAGTTATCCTCCTCACTGAAGTCATCACCAAGAGTTTATGTCAGCCCCGGGAGGTGTTGGTGGACATCTTCCAGGAATATCCGGAGGACACAGAGCACACCTACATTCCTTCCTGTGTGGTCCTCAACCGCTGTGGAGGCTGCTGCACTGATGAAGCAATGGAGTGTGTATCCACGGAAACCCACAACGTCACGCTGCAGGTGAGCACAGGGGGAGTCTATCATCTGTTCATTGTAAATGTGTGCCCAGGTTGTATTAATTCAAAGGTCTAATATAAAAGGGAACGTGTTTTTAACTCACACGTAAAACTTAATTTCTCGACCATGGAAGCAGTTTGACAAAATAATCTTAACACAAGGTCCATTTTCAATCGCCACTCATGGTCTTCATCAGCAGATGGACTTTGCTCGGTTGTTACGGCTCAGTTGTCATCACGTGTGATCTAAGTACGGAGTTGCACGCTATCACGTGATGGAATGTCCATACCTAGGTCACATTGTGACAACGGATCTATCTCTATGGAAACTAAGCAAGCTCCAACCACTGATGAAGACCATGACATTGAGAGGTCCAGAACAAGCAAGTAAGAGGAGCTGAGAGCACAAGCATAGGGTAAGGGTGAGTCGCTCCTTGTTATTCTCGACACATGCATTATGCAAAGGGCTTGTTAGGCCAAGGTTTTGTTTTCGTTCCCTCTCTGCATGTTGGAATTGTCTGAGAGACAAACTATTTTTCCAGAAGCAGAGAAGAGAAAGTGAGGTGGCAAGGCATCTCAGATATGTTGTTTACCTCGACGCACTGTGTTTACAGCCCTGCCTGTGTGTGGTCAAAACCTCTCCCTTCCTCCAACCTGGCTGGCTGTTTGGCTGGAGAAGTATAGGGTAGTTGAGTAATGCAGACGGGTCATGCCTGCGAGCCGTTCGGTGTCAGAGTGGTCAGGGTTACAAGAAGTCACATTGATGTTGAATCTAAAGCGTGCCTTGTTGTGTCCTTTCTCTTCAAGGTAATGCGTTACAGGCCGATGGTAACACAACACACGGTTCACTTAAGTTTCACAGAGCATCAAAAGTGTGAATGCAGGTAAGAAGGCCGTACACCTCACACGCAGTGACAGTGATGCAACAAAAAGCAACAAACTGAGTCATCGTGCTCTTTTTCATTTCAGACTAAAGCCAGATGTTCAAGTAAAGAAAGAATAGTAAGTACGTGTTCTGTTTTTTTCTGTTTTGTCATCTGTTCGAAGGGTTTCGGGGGACACTTTCTACAACCAACATTTCTTTGGCTTTTGGTTTGGTGGCTTGTTGTACTTGTGTAGCCACCAGAACTCTGCTAACAGCAGTAGAGATGCATTCTGACAGGACGTCCGTCTTATGTTGAGACGTACACGTTCCTCTTTCTCCGAATTTGTTCACGTATAGATTATTGAAGAGCGGTAAGACAAAACATCAGGGCTCCGTCTAGTAGTGACAGCTTTGTCGTCAATTTGGGGTGAATCTTTGATCAGTATTTCGATCTTAGAATGCTTTTGATACACTTTTTCAAAACTCACGAAGCCCTGAAATTAAATTTCGTCTAAACACAACATGGGAAAGAACCTTAGTGGCAACATTGAGATTTACTGTAAATTAGGAACTATTTGAACAAAGTATAACAAAATAAGATTACAAATGTGACCAGACATTCAATTCCAGCTTCGGGTTTTGGACAAGTTATGCTCTGTGCTACAGACGCGATTTGGTTGGTACCAAATGCAAGTTTCACTACCCACTTTTAGCTTTTTGAACTTTGGTTATTATGCACATGACTTAGGAATGATATATTTCAGTCAGTGTTCCTTTCGATTCAGTTCAGCAGAAAGTGACCATGCGTGGTGATGCCACAACTTAGGAAGTCAAAAGTGTATCATCCAACCCAAATTTACAAGTGTACCGTCATGTTTCCAGTAGATGTTGGAGGTAGAGAGTAGATCCTTCAGATCCTATCTTCCGTCTATCTTTACAGGGCTCTCACACTTTGAGCGTGCTCTTTTTATGGCAGCGGGTTTAGTACTTTATGGCACGGCTATAACAGCGTGAGTGATTGAGGCGTAGCCGGCCGGCTTCAGACCACCCGTTGCTGTCTGCACTCTGACTCCAGTTGCACAAACCTGACCCTCGGCCCTCGGCTACTTCCCCAGTCTAATCATAGCAACAGGTGTCATGCAGTTAACCTCTTCTTATTTTTAGTGGTGTAAATAGAGGATGAGCTCGGAGGCGAGGTGAAGTGTCGTCGTAGATCGAGAATATTCACTCGCTGTCACAGTTGACACAGGGCTGTGTGTTTGACACATGCGTGTGGTCTGTGTGTCTTGAGGCTTTTCGGCGGTAGGTCAGGTTGTTAATTGGATAAGAGGAGTGCGTGTGTTCCGATCTGTGCCTTGGCAGGTTAAAACCTGATGGATTGGTGGAGGAGAGATTGGATCATGTTAGCTAAGTCCAACACGTTTCACCATGGGACTCAGCTGAGCCTCGTCCAGCCTTGTTGGATGTCTGCCTGCCACCGTGCACGTAGGCAGCTAGTTAGCCCTCTGGCAGGGTGGAGGTCCTATAAAGATGATGTGCTTATTCGTGCAGTCAGTTACAGGAACATAAACGCCGATACACCTCGCCCAGTCCTACGGATCAATATCGACCCCTGCTAATGAGAGGACCAGATTAGGGGCAGATGTTCTGTCGGTTGGTCACCTCCTGATTGAACCCTGCATGACAGTCCCTGCATCTGCTCAGGTGTCTCTTCTCTTTCTCCTGTCTCTTTCTCTGTTTGTCCGCGGTAGAGTAGAAAGCTAGAGACACCAGCAGGTTTATTTAGGCCTGACGCAATGCTACAGTGTGTCTTGGCGTCTGCATGATATTGTTCTTGGTGGTCAGTACCAAAGAACCTCTTTGTGTCTTCTAAATTAACCTTTTGGCACACAGCTTCCATTTGTTCCCTGTGTTCTTGTTTTTGAACATCTGCAACAAGATTTCGCTCCATTTCTTTGGCAGCAAAATGCATTTTCCCATGGCATGTGTCATTGTTATCTCTATGAGAAATGGTAATCTTTAAGGCTGTCTGCTGGCCTGTAGTGTGCTGCACTGATAAGTGCTTGCTGCTTCTACTTTCTGTTGTTTTTTTTTTTTTTTATCTGTTGCCATGTTTGCTTTTTGTTTCAGATGATAGATGGCCACAGCTACACTTCGCAGTAGTACAGAAGTACAGACACGTGTAGAGCTTAAGATCGTTGTAGCCTTGAGAGGTTCCGTAGATAAGTTCTGCTTTGGGTTGCTTTGCTCCTGTTTTCAAACAGGAGGTCTAGTAGGTGATACGGAATTGATCCTGCTGATTGGATGTGTGTTATGCAACACAAAATCAGTTCTAAAAGACAAAGCATTGTTCCTTTTTGCCCCACAGTAGCTACCGTTACATATCTAGTTCTGTCCCTGTTATGTCTCTGGCGTGACCTTCCATCTCATAAGCTGAGCACTGTAACAGATAATGCAGCAACTATAGTGTCTACCTCAACATCAAAATATTAGATGTTAATTTTTCATCTCTGCGCACCTCCTGTGGGTGACCCTGCTGCCTCGGTCACATTGCTGCCCACTACCTGCCCTCTAAGGACTCATTATGAAGTATTGGGTGGAGATGGCTCAGTTTGCTTTGGCTCCAGCTGCTTGTTTTAAAATGCAAATCCAAGGAGGCATCTTCTGCTCAGGTCAATAATTCCTTTTTGCTCCTACCAAACGAAAAAAATGTCATGTCAATTTCAATATTTTATCCGTAGCGTTGAGGAATGACAATGCAAACCCAGAGTGCACCCAATTCATTAACGCCTTTGAACGTGAAATCCCTTAACTTTTTACAGCACATTATATTCTAAAAAAAAAAAAAATCCTGTCTGCTTAATTGGCTTGATTTTTGACAACAACTGCCCTCATGTAGAAATGTCCCCACTGAAGATTTCACTGATTTCCAGAAAGTGTTTGATTGTTCTTTTATTACAAAGTCACGGGCCTTGTGATACAAACATGACATCTGTATAATGGCCTTAAGTGGCATTCCTAGAGCAGATCGTTCCAAGCGTCAATTATACAGGCAGGCACTAAAGGTCACGAGGATGCCAGAGTTGATGGATTAGTCTAATTGATGAAATATCAAATATCAGCCACAAATCCTGTGTGTAAGTAAATGCTAGTATTGTCTTTACAAAGCGATGTTAGTGAAAGGGAGGGAGGGAAGTGAGGGGTGAGGGGGAGGATAGGGATGTTGCATGAGTGTCTGTGTCTGCCCTTTCTGCAGAATTCGCTCTATAGCTTAGATCTCTCTCTGTCTCTCCCTTTTTGCTTCCCTTGCAGCCACTGTGCGCCTTGCTCAGAGAGAAGGAAGCGCTTGTTTGTGCAGGACCCTCTCACCTGTAAATGTTCCTGCAAATTCACACAATTAGACTGCAAGTCCAGGCAACTTGAGTTAAACGAAAGAACTTGCAGGTTTGTTTACCATACATACACGATAAACAGCGTGCCTTGAAACCCCCCTATTTTCTTTCCTCCCACCTGTCTACCCATCTCTGTGCTTCCTGCGAAGATTGATTTCCTGCTGAGAAATGCATGCTTCTCCCTGCTTTTTGATGTTGGTGTTTGTAGACGGGAATGTGGCACCTCCGTGCTACTCTGTGCTTGCATTGCCTCTTGTAAAATGCAACCGTCACATCCGATTTGTTCACTGCTGTTGATGTTATTAGATGACCACTGAAATGTTGCTTTTAATCCAGCCACACTGTTTAAGATGATACAATGTAACTGCTTGCATGCCGCTGTGTTATTCCGTTCAGATTCAAAACATCTGTTCTAAAAGTGTGGGTTAGGGTTAGAATCTCCCAAACTTGACGTTAGAAATGAATGAAAGTTTTTCTTAGTTCAGTAAGTTACCATGTTTAAGCTAAATGCAACCATAAAAGCCATTATATAAAGGAAAGGCTTTTATGGTCGCATGAGCCGAAGAGGATCGCTCCGGCCCATGGAGGAGCAAGTAAACATTTAAAGGGTTGGTCCACCCTGATTTTTTTCACTTACCTCTGGTGGTATCTGGCTTTGCAGAGAGTTTATATTTTTCCAGGTTTTAAGATATCCACCCCTTGCCACCCTAATATAATAAAGCTGAATGCAATCTCATTTGGGATGCTCAAAACTTTGAAAAAGCGTGTTATTCTTCACAATGCGCAGGTCTCACTGTGAGCAATTTTCATTGGGAATATTCTTTCAGTAGAAAGTAGTTCCAATAAATCATTGTTCAGGACCTCCGGCTGGCCGATTGTTTAAGGAGATATAGCACATAAATGCTCCCGGTTTGACTCTGCCCACGGACCTTTTTTGCTTGTCACACTCATATGTCATTGACCTCCATTATATTGGGGTGAAGGCAGAAATCTCAGAGACAGTTTCTGGATAAATACAACCAATACTTGAGCGTGAAAAGGAATTCTTAGATAGATAGAGTCCTGAATTTTTTACTTTGAACATTCATCCTTGACATAAGGAATAGAAAACCTGACAAAAATCTGAACTCATGGTTCACTTACTACCTTTTGTAGTCCCAGAGCTTTCAAACTCCATTTGCTGCTGAAAGCCCTTGCGAGAAGGCTGAAAGCCCTTGAGGAGAAAAAAGAAAGTTAATGGACCTTAAACTAAGATCTCTTTGTTTCTAAAATGTTTTTGCATGGCCAGATACCACTAGAAGGAGTTGAAAATATAATTTTTTTTCAAGTACAAGAAACACCAGATTGGAGATACAAGGTTGTTATGCCAGTGATAACGTATGTATCTATCTGTGAGGGAGGTGATTTTCATCTTGCTTTGTTACCAGTAGACACAAAAAAAAAAAAAACAATGTCAGGGGGTTTCCATGATCATTCATTTTGACAAAGGTTTACAGGTGATTGTGTTCATGCTGCTTACACGTGACATTTACTCATGTGTGTCATGTTCATGAGTAAAAAACACTCAAATACTAACGAGTGGAGTTAAACTCACCCCGCCGGCCGTTTGAAGCATCAAATAGAGAGGTGCTGGGACTGCTGCCCCCGAGTTAACAAGGTTCCACGACCTCTCCCAACCCAACCACTTCCATGACCCCCGGGGGACCCCCCCACACTGCTTTGGATTTACAGAGCCACACACTTCTGGGTGAAGTGACCACTGACATGATTCCAATTGGTTACTCAGTGTTCAGGAGAAATAGTGTAGGGGGGGGGTCTCTGGAACTGGTGCCTGTTCACCCCCCCCCCCCCCCCCCAGACCCCCCCAGTTCCAGCTATAACCCCAACCCCTGAAACCCAAGCTACCAGAATACATAGTGACATAAGAATTTGATTTGAAGTTTAAATCAAGACCAAACCTTCAATTGAAAAAGTAAATGTTATATACAGCAGAAACTGACCCAGATCATCTATCTCCCGACCCCCAACCTCCCCCACTCTCCACTTCTGCTTCTTGTTCTGCCCCTGTCTCTAAATAATCCCATATTTTTGCATGGAGCGATGTTGTGTAAAATAAATAAATAAAATCGTGTTCAGCGTATTCTGTGAGACGAGGCTGTACAAAAAACAATATGTAGCAGTCACTTAACCAGCTTTTCATCTTGTCTTCGACAGATGTGATAAACCGAGGAGATGAGACCAGCAACACTGTTATGAAGGAATTATTTTCTTGGCTCAGCACTTTGAAACCTGAGGATGCATTCCCTGCAAGGACACAAAATGACAACGCAAGACAGGATATTCTTAACGTAGTTCTTGCCACTTGCCACTGTTTTTTGCCTAAAGATTTTAATATATATGTACATATACTATAAGTACATCGACAATGTGTATTGCTGCTACATAAAAAGAAACTATTTAAAGCGAAACGAATGCGCCACTGGCGTGTGAATGGGAAATGTTTCAGTGGCGTTCTGCTCATGGGTAGAATTGGTAGAAGAAATCTGTTATTTTTATGTAACATTTCACTGGATGCTGGTCTGCTGTGGATATGAATATCTTAAAAAATGTTCTTGGTAACAAAAACGAGCGGTGCAGCAGAAGCTGAACTCACCTCCGAGCTCTACCAGAAGAGACGAGGAGGAGACGGAGGGAGGACGAGGAGGACGAGGGGGAGGAACGCCTGTTGTACTTGAACTGAAATACAGGTCCAAGAACTGTTTCCCTCTGTGACATGATGTGAAGCTTTGTCCCCACTGTATGGACTTACTCCAGCTGGTGTGAAAATACACCTTAAAAGTCTCTCAGAGTTTCCTGAAGTGACTGTGGATGCAGGTTTTGTGCCGTGGTGACGGATAATGTGAAGATGACCTTCTTTCCTTGCGGAAGGGTTACGTGACGATGGCAAGAACGGAAGTTTAAGCTCGTAAAAAAAGATTTCATGTTTTTAAAAAAACAATGTTCAAATTGGGTTTGTGTAAGGCCTCTCCCTAAATATGGGCATGTAAACAACGTTAACGTTGGACTTAAGGGTAGGACAAGAGTTAGGAAGTCGAAGTTTCCGTCAGCGTTAAAGGTAAGAAACCACTACCTGTTTCTGGTCCGGCCTCCTTCATGTAACCTTTCCTTGATGGGAAAACAGATGTGCACAAAGTTTATTATTTACATTTTGAGGTATTGTGTTCCTTTCACAAAATGTCTTGAGACCAGGCTGTTTAAAGGGATATTTCTGTAGGTATATATGGAGACAAGTAGTGACTAGACAGACTGATCACATCAGATCGGCACCTCACTGTAGAAATCCACAACCTTCCAGTTTCCTTATTTAATGGCTTTGTGTGTGTTCCAAAGAAATAGTCAGGCATCCACATCACAGTAGTTCATCCTAAACGATCTGTATATACTTACTAGATATCCCTTTGTCTAGTACACTACATTTAATTTATAGAATATGCTCAGTATTCTGTATTCTGATATTTATATGCAGTGTTAAGGTTATTTTTTTAAAACTGTTTTCAATCTGTCCGCAGATTGAATCCTCCTTTTTTTGTGAGTGGGAAAAAGGACTGAAAGACAATGCTTTGACATTCCTGATTTGAACTAAAGCTGTGTTTCTCACCAGTTCGAGGGGGATCATGGTGGGCCTGTTGACCGATAGAAACCCCAGCCACCAACATGTGCGCAAATGATGCGCCAACACAGGTGTTTTTCATTTTGGACTGGGGCCGATGTGGACATGTGGTTTTGCACTTGTGGGCCCAAAGGCACGTCGTATGGAGGACTGAAGTAGTCTCGTTGCTGCTACTCAGCTCGGACCTAATTTAGTGAAGACTGTCCAATCAGACTGAGGCCTCTAGTCTGACAGTGGTAAACTGGCACAGTGTTTTCTCTAACTCCAAACCCTTACGTAACCACCGCACTCGCCAGTGATACAGTGATGTGTGGTTCAGTAGGATACAGCCACACATGTACACATTTTCCTTTGACGCTAAACTGTTAACATATGAGAAGAAGACCTTCATCACCGATGAGCCATAGTAGAGTAAAAAAAAAAATAGGATATAAAGTTCAGTTATGTTGGAAGGTACATATTTAATAGGGAATGATGAAGAAACATTATATGTTACAATAAGAACATTTAAAAAAATACTATACATGTTATGTAAGATAAAAAAATATTTGAAATAAGTGCCTCCATGTATTGAATTATGAATTATTTTAAATATTATATCCGGCACAGATTGATGTCTAGGAGCTGTGCTTTCAGCTGAGTATGTTATACAGTTTGTCCGGGAAGACAGAACACCGTTTGGACCATGAGAAAAATAATTGAGTTCTGACATTTATCCCAATTCTATGGAGCCTGGCAGGTGTCGGGGTACTCATGTTCGGTATGAAGACACGTGAAATGATTATTTATTTGAAGGAACGGATGACTAACTTTGTGTGCACTATTAATTCAAAGGTGTGAATTCCCAATTGTACCACCTGCGAGGCTCTGTACAATATGTCAGGAATGGTCAGAAGATGGGTCAAGACTCAAAAGTCAGTGATTCTGACTTTAGACTCCGATTTTAGTCCTTTTTCCACAGTATAGTGACACGAGACACATTTCACGAATCCTCCCTGTGTCTCTATTAGTGCCGGCTGCACCACTGCTCTTCATGTGAACTGACCTTCTGTGCTGCCACCCTCAAACTTGAGGCCTGAGAGCGTGTTCACTGGGGCATGCCGCTGGCTCAGTGAGCACGCCTCTCGAGTTCTCAGACAACATTCTATTTGTATTTAAATGACAGACTTGTTCTTGAGTTTGTACAGCCACATATTTTTTAGTATATTTTCACATTAATATATTTATTGGTGCAGTAAAATGTTTTACAATATTAATACTTTTTTTTTGTTTGTTTTTAGTGTAAGTATTAAAACATATTTATTTTGAAAAAAAATTGTTTTTCCTTATTAAATGTCAGCTAGTTTTTTTTTTTGCAGTGTGAAAATGATGGTATGATACAGATATACAGATATGACATGTCTCACATCCTGGGACATCATTATAAGACATGATGTGGCCTCCATGGAGACCAACAGAGTTTCTGGGGGTGTACATTTGCAGCTCGGGTTGCAAGATATTTTATAATAAGAATTATTTATTGATATTTGTTCAATGTATTTGTGATTTAAACTGGTTGGGATTACTTCACCATTTCTTTAAACTTCTCATCTGGACCTACCCTAAGGGTCTCCTTCAGGTGAACACCAGCATGGATGAAAGCTGGAAGAAGCGCAAAAGTGGTTTCGACTGTAGTGATGCTAGTTAGAAGAAACCTGCAACTGTTTTGAAGTCGAATTTAAAAATAAAAATAAATGTCTCTTATAAATCAGTATTTCTTTCTATGACAAGTTAGGATCTCGGTAGTTCATTTTGTCATATTTGATCATTATTTTATAAAGAGTTGTATATTTTGTTCGCTGACAAGTTTCTCATAGTCATGATGATGGTTGCGGATTTGGCAAGGCTTTTTTTTTTTACGATGAGGACACACTTTTCATAATCCACAAAGGTGGATCGTCGGTTAATATAATTTAAATAGGTGAGTTATATAAAAAGTTCACCCCATACAGTTGTCAGGGGATAGGGAAATTAAAAAGAAACCATTTTTGTACCAGGCTGTAAACATGTTTATTTCTGCTGTAAATTTAGTCATTTTCACTTCGTGGTCTCTGGGGATTGACTCACTTTTGGATCCAGCCTCAACTGGTCATTCGAGGAACTGCAGGTTTTGGCACTTCCGCATTGGAGGTTGCTGCTTGAACCTGGCCAGTTAAATGCTAAAGTCAGCATGCAAAGATGCTCATGATGACAGTGGTAGCATGCTGATGTTCAACCGGTGTAATGTTTACTAAGTTCACAACCGTAGTTTAGCATGCTAACGTTATAAACATCATTAGCACTAAATCATTAGCACTAAACACAAAGTGTAGCTGAGGCTGATGTGAATGTCAATGGTTTTGCAGGTATTTGGTCATAAACCAAAGTATTAGACCAATTAAAATCTTGACTTGATGATGGTGGGTAGAGATATAGTAAGAGGTTTCACCAAATTTGCGCCCCATCATTAAACTCTCTATTCAATGCCAAATGAAATACATTTGTTTAGGCTTATTATCTGTCTGGCCTGTTCGCTAAGACTAGAAAAGCACCATATAAATGCAGTCTATTTACTAATTACTAGCTATGTACAGTATAGGGATGAAGCAACCTGTATTTCCTGATCTGTTCAACGTTTTCATGTTTAAATGTTCATGCTCGTATTGCAGCTCAAGAAGTCCTTAGCACTTTCACAAAAGATTCGGCATTAATGTCATACATAAGTATTGAAACACTTCAGACTAGCAGATTTGAGGCATAAATGAGTCAGTGCTGGGTCCGTGTGCTGCTAAATACTCAGAAGAATGCTGCAAATCATTTGATCTGTGATTAAAGGGATTTTTTTACATTTTTTTTTAAATCAGGCCAACTTTGCCCTTGTATTAACTAGAGTTTGGCTGTACTTTCAAATGCTCCTTCACTAATGCCGCAGACAAAAGGGAACCTAGGATGTCGACCAAAATATCGGTCATATTCTATATTTGATTGAGAGAAATTTCTACTGACATGCACTACATTTCTAAGTGTAAAATTCAAGGGGCATCCGTCTGAAAAGTGAAGCCAATACGGAAGTGCCTTGAACCTGCATTCTTGCTAATGGCCAGTAGGGGGGCAACTCCACTGGTTGCAAAAAAAAACAAGTCTGGTTGTATAGAAGTCTATGAGAAAATGACCCTACTTCTCACTTGATTTATTAGCTCAGTAAGCATTTTCCTGACGAGTTTATGGCCTCAATCTCTAGTTTCAAGTCTTCTTCAATTAAATAAATGATAAAGCAGAGTATGCTTTATTCGGTTGTACTAAAACATACTCTAAGGTAGCCTTTCTCAAAGGGGGCTTTCAGAGAACGTCGGGGCTGCTTCAAGCTATATTTTTGAAAGGGTACATTCATTGGGGGCATTTGTGTGTGTGTCTGTTTTTTCCTACATGCACATTTACACAAACTTTTCATTTCATTTAATTTTCCTGCTAATGACGAGGCTTTTGATTGTCTTCCTTTCTGCGTACTGAGAAGGTAAGGGAAGTGCCTGTGAATTAACATTTGTGGTTATTTTCGGTTTCGTCTGTTGAAGAGAAAAACGTCCGCTTTCAGAGAGACTTCCCACTCCCACACAGGGCTCTGTGTTTGTCCAATGGTCAGTACGGGTTACTATCAAATCAGCGGAGCAACAACATAATGCACAGCAGATTCTTTTCTTTAAATATTGTGACTTTATTCTCATTAGGAATGAGGAATGAATCTTTACAGGAGAATACATGTTTGAAAGCAATACAGAATGCCTGAGAGCCTTACTGCATTGTATTCCATTCCATTTTATTTTATTTTTAATTGACCTGGCGCCTGACTTTTGTATTTTCCTTTACATGTATAGAAAAAAAATATTTCCACGATAAATTGCTCCATACAAATTTTTCAAAATGCAGGAAATTAAGTGTATGATGCACACATTTTCCTAGGGGAGGACCCATATTGTGACATCCCTAGTCCCATAGTATACATTTAAGAACATTTCAAACTGCTGGAAACTCAGAGGGAGGGGGTGGAGATACTGTAGCAGCCATGTTGGTGATGTTTGTCTGTCATTGACTGGTGGAGGCTCTGCTGTTCGTGGCCCTCTGGTGGCTGTATTGAAGCACAGACAGCATTGAGGCAGATATCGTTGCCCTCATTCGAATGTGATGAATCTGTGGATATGTCATACTGCTCTGTGGAGCCAGGCCTTCTCCATGTATCTGCCTGTATAGCATGGAGCTATTTTGTCAAATAGGAATATTGGACAATATTCATTGTGTTTATTATTTCTTCAATGTTTTTGAGAGGATGTATTTATATATTCTATTTGTAACATGGCTATATGAATATATATATATATATATATATATATATGTATGTATGTATATATATATATATATATATATATGTATGTATGCATATATATATATATATATATATACACTTACAGTCCCAGTTATATTAAAAGGGTAGGAGAATATAATCAGATTCATCATTATCCATGCGATCTTGGTTAGAATGGTGATCTATCCATTGAAATTTAGAATATATACTCGACAATGATCTTATTTGTTCCAGCAATGCATCTCCATTTACTCTGGAATGGTAATATATATATATATAAAATTGATTCATATTCCTGAACTTTTGACCTTATAAATGAGACCAGAAATATGTTATGTTGTATGTTATGGTTGAGGAGCTATTTTAGGCGTTCTTTGCTAGGATAGGACTAGGGTTTAAAAGGTTAAATTGAATCTGAACTGGGCTGAATAGGGTTGCCTTTGCATCTAAATGTAGCATAAGAGTCTATTTCTATTGAGCAGATTTAATATTTCTTTTTTTGTTCGACAGTATCTTTAAAGGCCTATCTTTCTATCTTAAATTTACCCCACAACATACAATACGATCAGTACCGACATCGTCAGACACGAGTTTTGATATTTCTTGAAGGACATTTGAAAGCCCCTCGTTTTGCTTCTCATAAATACTAAGCTCGATATTTTGGTTTCTAGTTTGCTCGTGTCAACCCTGGCAAGTGGAAAGTCAGCTTCAAATATTCGGCCCCATCACTGTTGACACAGTCGCTCTATTTCCTTTACGCAAAAGCTGTCACATAAATCAGTCAGTGTTCATGAATGGACTGAATGATGGAATGAGGAACACAGAATAGGGAAGTAGGAAACTGCGCTTAGTTCAGGCAGTCATGATGAATGTGTGTGTGATTGTGTGTGTGATTGTGTGTGTGTGTGTGTGTGTGTGTGTGTGTGTGTGTATGTGTGTGTTTTATCTAATGTTTGTACCCTAATGAGAATGGAATATCTCCACAAGAATATTATGATGAGCCAAATAGTCTGACTGTCTCACTGGGAGTTAATGTCTACCAGCCCGGGTGAACACTCTTGCAACAGGGTGTGTGTGTGTGTGTATGTGTGTGTGTGTGTGTGTGTGTGTGTGTGTGCAGTTGCACTGTTACAGTAAGGAGGAGGGGAAGAGATTACAGACAGCATTTTCCACTCCCTCCCGTCTTTGTGGTGTAACCTGCCTCGGATTTTCCTAAGTAATGATTTAAGTGGAAAGTCAATGCTTAGGAAACTGTCCTGCTGCGGCTTGTGACTGCAGACTTTTTTTACTTTCAAAAAAGCTGCTCATTCTCCGTATAAAAAAAGATAAGCTCTTTTAAATGAGGTTACTTGGTCATAAAAGATTGAACTGTATGAACTGCATTGAAGGATGTTTTATTGACTCTCGAATCTGTAACACAAGCTCCATATTTCCTTAGATTGTGTCTTGAAAATGTGGGCATTATGGTAGATAAGCTATATACACAGACAGAACTAACATGACACATCATTTGTTGCGATTCATGTCATTGCTGTAACAAATCCAAGATTTAGCCCATACTCATTTAATAATAACTTTGACTTTTTAATATAGACTCTACACATATTTCTTATCACCGTTGCGAGGCTGCTGACGTCGACACCACATTCATCAACTGTTCTTACACGCTGGCAAGAAGCGACACATCCAAGAACTATTTTCAGACAAACAATGTTGTGTTGACTGCCAAGTCATTTAGCAACACATGGGTCCAGCTGATCCCAATGTGTGCACATTAGGCGGTTTGTTTGCCTGCCGATTACTGCAGTTCATGTACAGTGAAGCATGCTCCCCACCAAAAGCAGTCTTTTACAAGTAAAGTAGGGTCATATACAAATTAGACTCTGACATTGTCTGTCAAGTTGTGGTAACTGTTGGAGCCACCAACTAGCGTACACTTCTGTCTTTGACATTTTGCCCTTTATTTCTCCTTTCTTCTGATTTGTTGAGTCTTGTCCTCTGAAAGCTCCACTTTCAAAGGCTCCACCATTTAAATGATGATTTAGATGTGGGATGTTTGAACTTTAAAGGGGACATATCATGAAGTGCTTGTGCATGTACATTTGATCTGGAGCACCCAGCAACCTACACAAATAAGACAACCCAGTCAGTTTTTTTGTGCGCTGCCTAGATGTTTTTGTGCCCGTGCCTAGGTCGTTTTGTGCGCTGCCTAGATCTTTTTGTGCGCTGCCTAGATCTTTTTGTGGGCTGCCTAGATCAGGAAACATGGGCCTGCAAATCAAGTTTTTGCGAGACTGTTTCCACTTTTAGGAACATTTATATATTATTTATTAATTTATTTCAACTTACCTTCAGTTTTATGTCTCCGTCCAGTTTGTGTTATATTTGTCCAGGTTATGAGATGTCTGTTTTTGAGATTTCTGCCTCCATCCCGAAAAACAACGCAGGTGAATGGAATGTAATATGTGCTACTCACAGCACTGAAAATATCCCTTTAAAAAAAGGGTTCTTCCAGAAACAGTGTCCCCAAAACCCCAATATTTTCATTAAAACTACTTTATATCTAAGAATAGATGGCAAGGCAGCCCTGTAGCTCACCTGGTAAAGTGGGCGCCCATGTATTTACCAAATCCGAACCCTTTGCCACATGAAGTACCCCCCCCATTTTCTGTCTATCTATCTCTACTATACTATAAAGGCAAAAAAAATACTTAAAAAAAATAATCAAACAATGGTAAAAGTGTTGTTCTTTTATTTTCAATGTTTTGAGTACCACTTCTATTCACCCTGGTTGTATCAGGTTGGAGACAGACATCTTAGATCTATCTCAAAAACTATCTGCATGGATGGACACCAGTAGAGGGAGGTGAGAAATATATATATTTTGTAATTTGAGTGAACTGTTCAGTTGTAGCTCTGGTCCCTTGGCCAATCAGAATATGAAAGGTCACTGGGCTGTGATTATTAATGAAGATGGGACGAAATGATGTATCCCATGGGAGAAGTGAAGCAGAAGTGAAGCAGAAGTGAAGCAGAAGCAGCGCTGCATCTTCAACAAAGAGTATGAGCATGACATCACTGCACTGAAGTCCCCCCCCGGTTACTGAACCCTGAAGGGCAAACACATTCAGCATCTGCCATCATGTCATGGATAACATTACTGAAGCGAGAGTGCGCTACGAGTCTACAAAATGATCGTGTTACTGTGTGAGCAGGCGGATTTGAAGTTGTTGCTTTTGACTAATACATCAGCCACAAGTATATAGAACCAATCGCAATGTTTGTTTTCAAGAAAATCCTGCGTCATACATACAATTTAATGGCACTGAGCAAACGGGGCGAGGAAAAAACTCAGATATACTCTTAACTGAAGAGAGAGATTCATCTAAAACGTCCAGTTGATGCTTTTACATCTCATTAATAATACTTTCACTAAAGTTAGGTTGGAGACCTTGTTAACTTTTTTTAGCCACAGACAGAAAGTCCGACTGGCAGTGAGATGTTGATTAATGTTAGATTTGGTTTATCAAAGACACTAACGAAGCAACACAGCACAGCAACACTAAGCACAGCAGAAACGTCAGACAGGATGACCACTGTGTTCAACTACAGATCTTTAACGGTACAGTCACGGCTGAAAATGACCACAGAAAGAAGCAAGTTTGCCAATTGGATGTGGATGGCCAGCTGCCCTTCCATTTGCAAATAAATCTCTCATGGTCTTTTAATATCAGCAGGAGAATTATGTACATTTTGAGCCTTGTCTATGATGTCACAACAAAAACGTTTTGGGTTTAAGTCTAAATTTAGTCTGTTGGATAAAAATTGTGATACAGGAATATTACTATGGATACTGGGCTAGGTTTCTAGATTTCTGTCCCTAAAATGTCTGCCCCTAGCCCATTTTATTAGAGAATAAAGGAAATGAGTTATAGTATTGAAAAATAGCGATAAGAATCTACACACAATGTCAACAATATATATTTTATTTTATCGTTGATTTTGTTATTCTGGGGAAATAATGGAAATGGACTGTCCAAATAACAACAGTTAATCAAGCTATTTCCCAAAAAAACCTAATTAAAATGACACATTTATGTAAAGCAAATATAATTGCAATATGAATGTGATGCAGTATGAAATGAAATGTCTTCCTTAAGCACTACAGGCGAAAATGAAAAAAAAACTAAATGTGCTTGTGAGCCTGTTTGGGTGAGGATGTGAGGGTGATGTGCTCATTTGAGATAAGTGAAGGGATGCTGAAGGAAGTGAGATAATACTAAGCTCATGCAAACCTCTGGCAAGCTGAGGGCTTCAACTCACACTGCATCTTATATTCACACGGCGAGACGGTATAGCTCTTTGAACAACTACATTCCGTGCATCCATATGGCCTTAATGTAATCATTAGTGTTCGTGTGTGTGTGCTTGCGTGTGTGTGTGTGTGTATGTGTGTGTGTGTGTGTGTGTGTTAGACTTGGCAGACTGTGGAGGCAAGTTCTGGGGGCAAATGTGGCTGCATTGTGGTAGATAAGCTACATTAGTCCCGGTTGAGTGCACATACACACATATGCTGTATGCAACCACCTATGTATACATGCTTACAACACGTTACAAGACATGACCAGAGTAAGATGAAACCCATCAATGCTCTCGGAAGACCCTTCCCTCCTACTCACTCTTTTTTTTAAAAAACAGGGATTGCACAAGTCGACCTCTTGCAGTGCTGAGAAGCCTAAGAATTATGAGGAGCTTAGCCACTTCATTTCTTGACTTCATTTCTTTCTATGCCCCTGGGCCTCTTAGGGAAACTTCCAGTAGGAGGACCAATAAAAAGCAGGGTGCACAAACAGTAAAGTATAGGGTGATATACGGAGGCCGGTAGGAGTTAGAGGGGGACTCAGCATGCGAAGTAAAGCCTGATGGACCTCTTTTCTTACATGTCCTCTGTGCCATACCAGCTGTCTCTCCTTTAAGAACTCTAAACTGAATACTGTGTTAACGTAAAAATAAAAGCTTGTTGGTTAATTATGACCAGCAGTGCAGATATGTGCCATGTGTTAAAGACTTGTTTTATAAGAACAACATGTACCTAACACAGTTCTGCGTCAGTAAATGGACATGCATTTATATAGTTTTCCAACTAGCGCTTTTACAATTCATGTCAACATTCACCTACCAATAGTGGGGTTCAGGGTCTTGCCTGTGGACATTTCGACATGAAGACTGGAGGAGTTTGACACAATTTAAATTCAATTCCAACAGTCAATGCCAGTACAGAAACTAGTCAATGCCCTGTGGAAATGAAGTTTGGAATGCAGAAGACCAGAGTTTGAAGTACTCCAGTTGGACTCGGCATGTTGAAGGAGCTTGAAGTAAAAGTTGCTCCTTTACACTGAAAGTAGCCAGTTGAGGTCAAATCTTATGAGGATGCCTCCTGGGTACCTGGACTGGGTACTATGGGTACGTCCTCCACTGGGCGGAGAAGGCAGGTCAAGAACACACTGGACTTTTATCCACCATGAGGGGCTGGGGGACGTGGCAAGGGAGAAAGACATCTGGATGCACCTAAAAGCAGTTTGCTAACTTTTTCTTCCATTTCGTGTGTCATTAAATTCATCAAGGTAGTTAAAGTTGAAATCAAGCTATCCACTGGTTAGTTGTTAAGTTGAGCCGAACAATCAGAGACAGTCATAGACAATTCAAAGTTGAAACTAAAAAAAGTCTAAAATCAGCCGGTGGGTTGAGACTGGTTGAGGCTGTTCTAGCTGCCCCTGTGGCTTTCCACGAGCACTGCAATAAGACCTGTTATTACAGATGACTCGGATAGCAGAAGCAGGAGACGACCAGCAGGGCGTGTCGCGGACTTCACTAAATTAGGGGAATTGCAAAACATGGCTGACCATGTTGCTCCCACTTTGGCCTTATGGTATTAGTTTTTTTTTAAAGATTGTTTTAGATTTTTTGCCTTTATTGCACAGATAGATTGGAAAGGAGGAGAGAGAGAGGGGATGGCATCTAGAAAACCCCGGCCACTGTTGCAAGGACCAAGCCTCGGCACAGGAGTCTCCCGCTCTACCAGGTGAGCAACCTGGGCGCCTGTCGTATGTTATTTGTGTAGATAAGCTATTAGCTATGGTGGGAAAGGTAACAGCTGTAGGGCCACTAAAGGGTCATGGCTTCATATACACAGTTGAGAATCATGGGGAACCAGTCACACTCAGGACTTTAGGAATTAGTTGTAAAGGGGCTGCTAAGGGCGAGAGGATGCGGGTTCAGGTTCGGCACTCTTTTGAGTTAGATGAAGGCATCCAGGGCCAACTGTCTGGTGGAGAGGTGAGTAGAGGCATTTATATTAAATTATATACTGACGTGTTTTTAACAAGCAGTCAGAAAGTGAAGTGGGAAAAGTTTGTGGTCATAAGAGCAGATTCCACACTAAAACGCAAGATCCAAAAATGAGATGACTGCATTTGATTAACAATCAGACAGAATAATGTAGAAATATTTACTGGCCTGACCTTCGTCTCATTTTTATCTGTGTTTTGTGTGGCTCTGTTTGTGTGAGAGTGTGTGCTCTATTTCTGCGAGGATCTTTGAGTGTCAACCTCTGACTGGCTGGATTCGTGGGTGCGGCCTGGGGAGTATCTACTGTGGACTGTCTCCTTTCCCAACCTCCCTGCCCTAAAATGCTCAGGTTTCCAGCAGTCCAGGGAGAGCAGTACCTCGGTTCTGTCCTGGGCCTCAAAACCCTTCTGTTGTTGCTTTTCACGTTAGATCTTTGAGAACTTGTTAACCCTAAGGCCCTAGTTGGTTAGCTGTAAGTATCTGTGTAAATGTTGTAAATAGAATAATCCACATTTTGTACATAGCAGTGAAGCTGTAGGGGTAAATGGTAAATGGACTGCATTTATTAAGCGCTTTTACTAGTCTTTGCGACCACTCAAAGCGCTTTTACACTACATATCAGCATTCACCCATTCACACACATTCATTCACTGGTGGCAGAGGCTGCCATACAATGTGCCACATGCTCATCAGGAGCGATAAACATTCAGACGCACTCATATAAACATATGGCTATGCCATCAGGAGCAATTTGGGATTCAGTATCTTGCCCAAGGACACTTAAACATGTTGACCACTCGACCTCCTGAGCCACACGCCCCAAGGTCAGCTGCCATTTTCTTTTGTACTGTTTTCTCCTGTTATCCTTTGTCCTAAAGAGTCAGGTTTAGTAAATGTATTTTTGTCTGTTTCACCAAGAGTTACTCAGCACTTTTTGAGGAGATAGATTATTTTGTTTGTTGTTTAGCCTTGATTCACCCTGAATTTTATTGCCTCTGTTTACTCTCCTTATTTCACCTTTTGCAGTAAAAATAAATAATTTCCCAAACTTCTCAAAGTACTCATCATTCATTAGTAAGTTGCTTCTTTTTTGCATTTGGTTGGCAATTTTTCTTTGTTTGTGTGGGTACAATATGGAGTTTGAAAGACTGATGAACAAAAGATTTCTTTTTGATTGCTTGTAACTTTAACATCTCTGTCCCATTGAATGCACACAAAGCAGAGATCAAAATAATTTTTCAAAAATGTCATTAAAGGCCTAAAAAGTAAGTGGTAAGAGTCATCCTAACAAGCAGTTACGTCTGAACTCCGCAGGCTGATCACACAACCCCTGACAATGAATGATTATGGAGTAGCCGACATAGAACAGATTCAACCATCGATGTGATTAGTACATTGCGTAGAAATCGACTCATTAGACTTAGTCATTTCTGGAATATTTGGGCGTAATGTTGGCACTAGAGGAAAGATCACAATCCCTGTGAACATCATAATTTATCCTTTCGGGACTTTAACTATCCATCCTATCCTAATGAGGCCATTAGTTTAGTGATGTCAGGCACAAAGATGATAATTTAGAAGCATTTAAAAACTTTTTCTTTGGTGAAGTTTACACTGTGAAATCACCCTCTGTGTAAAGTTTAGTCATAGTCAACTGTAAATAAATGTGATATCTGTGCATGTGAGTTTCTCAGATGTGGTTAGTCTCGAAATACCTGAGGAAAAACTCAGAAGATATTCAAGACTTAACCTGTCAAAGCATTCCTAGCATCAGGTAACGATGCTGTCAAGCTTCCATCCTGGGGGATTTCCACTGAAAAGAACTTACAGAAACAAATAGGAGGGTGTTGGAAAAGTGTCAGTGCAGCAAAGGAGTGGTGACGATAAGTTAAACAAAAGAGCATACTGTAGTAAAACATTAGAGAAATAATGCTTTTTGGAGTTATAGTATGTTCTTTATCAAACACAATAGTTACTGAATATATCTGAATACATGGGTTTAAGCTTGGGTGAGTAAGGTGGTTTGACAGAGAATGTGTTTGGCTAGGGATTTCCTGCTAGGCAGCTTTGTTACAGGGCTGGTATGGCTCAAGGCCTCATGTAGCACCATTCTCTAAAATTTCTCTTATATTTTCTCTTAATTTTCTGTTAGTTGCACTAAACGTTCTTTAGCATAGGTAACACCCCCTAAACACTATATAAGGGTAGGTGTTTGTGTCGTGTGAAAAGACTCTAGCACATGACAAAGGATTGGAGTGATGCCATCAAAAGAATCTGTATGAAGAAGAAGAAGAAGAAGTTCAGCAGTAGTGAAACTGAGGTACTGTAAAATAAACAAAGTAAACTGGCGTTACAGGAAAATCCAAAAGAATCTAAGAGAAGTATGTAAGCCATTCAGAAGCTGAATGCACGCAATATCATCCTCCAAGGGTTTTTATAGTCTTTATTGGGATAAATGGACCAATAGAATTTCTTTATAATAATCCAATTGTTATAATTACTCTAACACATATGATAATCTTTATTTGATTACATGATATTCATGCATTCTCTATGTTCCTAAAATTCAAAACTTTTCTTGCGTTGGATAAACAATTTGTAGATTATGAAAATTAGATGTTTTGTTGTTATCTGGGTAAGAGTGCTCTCGACCTTGTAAAATGTTCTCTTACCTAAGAGAAGAGCAAAAATAAGAAAACATTAGTGAATCCCAGAAATCAATGGGTCCTAACAAAATAAGAACAAATCGTGGATATGAACAAAATTAAGAGGACATTTGTTCTTATATTGCTTCCTGCATGAGGCCTAATATGTTGTGTGCATAAACACAATAAATACAGAATACGAAAACGTTGACAATTGGATATTACATGCTATAAAGATACAAAAGCCTTTAAAAGAATGGAACCCAAACATTTTAACAAACGACTAATTGAACAGTGGTGCCAGTAATGACTCAGCTTGCTGCATAAAACACATTTACTCTGCCATTAAACTGGTCCCAGATCTGTACAAACCCACACCCAAATATCTGTAAAACAGTGCTCCCTATAAGCCAGTCATTAGTCTTGCCACATCCCAACCTGGCATGTCCATTCATGGCACAACTGAGGCGATGCAGCCATGGTTTGAAAGAGAAAGCTGAATGGTGTGACACTCCACCCACGAGAAGCAATTAATAATGATCAAAAATAATTTTCCATGATTATATTTAATATAATTGTTAATTTATATTAATTATTATTACTTAATATACACCAAGTCACCTCAATAGGGGCACCACCTCCTCATCAGTAGCTCTGAATCAGAGGAAAACACTAACCAGTTAATGTAGTCTCATAGAATATACTAGACAAGGAATTAGGAAATTTAAAGAATAATTAAATTAATAACTATAAACAAAATGACCATATCAATAGCTACTAAAGGTTGAAGGATTTTGGAATTCTTGTACAACATTAAACAAACCACCATGTATATTCCAAACAGCTCTCACCTGTTAGCTTAGCTAACGAATCTTTTGAGATGAAGAAAAGAGGCGTGCTGTTTTCTTTGTGGCGGCTTGGTGCCGGTTGAGTTGTTTTGTCTTTGTGCTGTTTTGTGCAGGACGGAGGAAAGCGGTCACTCCGTTTGTTATCCTACAGAATACGGTCGGGAACCGCATGGCCTGGAGGAGGTCTGTGAAGGAAAGAGAAAGAACACATGGCTGTGTTTTGGTTTGTTAATAACAGATAAACTCTCCAACAACAACGAGCTGGGCAATGCTTTATTTCACATCTCTCACCATATCAACCTCACACATAACGCCGTTTAGTCATCAATCTGATAACCACACTAATAATTATAATACAATCCACATTATTCAGTGACATTAATATCTCCAAGTGTTTCAAACCAAGGAGGAAATAAAAGCTAATTTAATCAGGTAGCGCCATCGTGCCTCTGTCTTTTCACATGATTGACAACTACCTTAAAGATCTCGTAATTAAACACGTTATTGATGCCATGTGATTTTTCTTAATTTAGGTGTGACAAGGTTTAATTTAGCTAGGAGCTACAAATTGCAATGACTTCACATCCAAAGTCCAACTAGAAACCAGCTAAATCCCACAGATTCAATAAGGATACACTCGGCAGTCAGTAAAACCCAGAGACATCAGGCAACATTTAAATTATTTTATATCTGCAATAATTAATTTTACATCTGTTATACCTAAAACACATTTCCTGATAGTCCACTACTTTGACTTCATTGCACAAGTAACTACTGTTTGCTTTTTTTCCAAGAGCAAATTATCCTAACTAAACAGCAATGGTAAACAATCTACAAGAGGAAAATATATTAAATTATCCATCTGCCACAATACACACACTACAATATGAGCAAACCATCAACATCTACCTTTTGTGTCTGTCCCATGGAATGCACAATACCTCAGAGGGTCATCACAGCGGCTCATAGTCGCAATGACCTGAGGCAACATGGTTTAGCAATGTGGAGACCTCAATGGGAAAATCGCAGCGCAAGACCATTAGATCAGGTCATTCAAAAGCTGCCACAACCTTTGTATTACCGGGCATACAAGGAAGGAAAAGCAGTCTGATGTGTGTTCGTCTTGGCTGCTTATTGTGCAAAAACAAAAAGCAAATTGGAAATGCAGAAGTGGGAGGTGCAAAAACGGTCTAGAACTGTAGTGGCTCGGGAGGGACATATGGGCTACTTATGCATGCAATGCATTTGTAATTTAGCTAATAAAACCGCAGCATTACAGTTACAGTAAATTACACATGTCACTTCACTGCATGAAGTGGGCGTGGTTGTTGGACTGTATGAAATTTACAAACGGATTTTGGATGCAGCCCCTCTAATTCCTCCACCAGAAAGAGGCTTTCGGACACTTTTAGATGGTCAGACATGCACCATGCAAGTGAAGCGTAAACATGTGAAACCTAAAACCTTGACAGTTTCCACATGTTTAGGACATTTTAGGAAGGTCATCTGAATTAGAGTTTGTTGTTTGAAAAAACAGTCCTTCAGCATTAGAGTTTAATGTTTGACATTCATTTCAATGTTAGCAAAGTGGTTTGAATAATTAGCCAAGTGAACCTTGGCCCAGACACACCACTTGTATTCTAATTACAGTTGGTCTACTTGAAGATAAGAAGGCTCCCCCATGAGCCAGTCAGGGTTGATAATGTGTCCTGGTCTTATACCACTGAGAGATCCCTCCATCATCTCACTGTGCCCTTACCGAGCCGTCCTATGCTCCCTGTGTTATCTGAGGAATGTAGAGGACAGTATGACGTTTGCCCCATGCTGTTACTTCTACACAGTACACCACATGCAAGTACTGTGACATTCCTCCTGCCTGATAGGGCGGACTGTGCTGGCATGAGGAGCTGCAGTCAAACCACTTGCAGAATGTTGTAGTAGTCACCCCGCCTGACTTGTGATGTAGGTGTGTCTGCTGACTCATAAAAGAACCGGGCATGTACACCACTGCTTACTTCCAGTAATCCTTCCAGTAGGCTTCCATCAGACGCTCCAAAGTTGGCGCCAGACAATTTAGAAAACTGCTCATTCTTTTTCTGTGCTTCACTTCACTCAAATCACCTCTTTCTCTTTTTGTTTGGATCTCATTCTTTCAGTCTGAAATGGTTCACAAAAGTGGGAGCAAACTACACAAGGGTTCTATATTTAAGTGTAAGATTCTATTGTCTATCATTTTCCAGTAACTCACAGTCTAGACTCATTTCGATCCAGCTCAGTAAACCGTTTTCTTTCAGTTAAATTAAATTCATGCATTTGCTACACCTTCTCATCCTGTTCAGATTTTGGGGGTATATCTACATTTCCTGCACAATTACACCATAACTCCTGTCCTGATTCAAAACCTCCTCTGAATGCAGCCGTGGAAAACAGCCTTTTTTTACCCAAATTTGGAGAGCTCATCCTGTGGCAGTATGCAGTCGTTACTACTCTTTAAGATATTTGTCGGTTAACTTAGTGGTTTCACAGCTATAACTGTTCATAACTTTGGGAGCAGTAAGCCCACTTGAGCTTTCAACCGCATCTCACAGTTTTCATTCAGCAAATGGTGCTGGCTCACGGGACCTAAGTTTTGCAAAACACATGGTCATATTATGAGTCAGCTCCATTTCAAATGCAATGGGAATCTACAAAAAGGTAAGTGGACCTTTGAGTTTAGATTATCCTGTTACACTCCGGTAGGTTTTTGTAACACAGTGATGATGGTATGAGGTGATAAAGAGACAGACACATTCATTCCTACAGACAGTTTAGAGTTGCCCCTGATCTCCAGGTCTTTAGGCCTCAACCAGTCTTCTTTCTGTGAGGCACTTTTTACCATGACATCACAAGGTAGGCTCGATTTCAGTGTTGTCGATTTCGACCTCTCGACAAGGATTTATATAAATACTTTGAATCAATTGAATCACATATTTATTTTTGTTGCAAAGGGAACACTTTTTTTGATAGCCAATCTAAACACTTGATTTGATAATAAATACATTAATATTGTGATTTAATAACATACCTATTAATAAGCAACAACTAAAATGATCAGGGTGATAATCTCCATGATACCAACCATTTTTGTTTTGCTCTATGCATACAACCTTTAAAAATGCTAAGACTCACAATGCGCCACAAAATGTATACCCCTGGAACACTGACAATGCATACATACAGGAAAAAAACTTTATTTAAACTGCGGAATTGTTTTTGTGTCCTGTATGAATGAGGTAATGGAGGGGGTGGGGGTTTTGTTTTAACTGTGGCCAAGAAAATTTCCACTCAGTGGACAGTTAATCACACTTGCATATGGTGTTGAGCACCTGACTCTGCAATCATGGTGGTGAAGGCCAGCTGTTACATAACATGGTAAAAGTCAGGGGAAACTCATGATCCAGACGGAAGTGTTTTACGTAAGGCAGAACAGGTGATGAAGGGGCCCAAGGTAAACAACATACAGATATTAATACTGACACAGTAACCATGGCTCTGATGCGTCAAACCTGGGCGTGTGGGATATTGTATTGTATAACATTATATTGTAAAGTACTTAAAATATTTAGTTTTCCCATATATGTAAATAAGGCGGACAATGTACAGTATTTGGTACCCTTTCAACATAATTAACTAATCAATCATATCAAGTGGTAGTCTACACAAAAATGGAACATTTTGAAGCCACAATGTGTAGATTTTGATTTTATATGTGAGTATAGGAACTTTTTGTTTGAACTGAGGCATGCTGGTGAAAATTGGTACAGTCTATATTACTTTTAGCCCATTCATGTCCATTCCTCTGGACTAGATTTAAATGCTGCTATATAAATGCAGTCCATTTATCTATGGGGAGTGGGGGTTTCATTTTACAATTCTATACCTAGTAGCTTCAATTAAGGTATTACGTAGAGCATTTATGGTACTATTCTTTCCCATCAATCCATAGAAGAAAGGATCATGGCCTGAGGAGATTACTATAATACTATATACATTAGGTTAAACTTTCAATCGATCAACATTTACATCAACCAAGAAATGACTAAACTTTTAGAAGTATCATAATTGAGGTTAGAATGTAGACACGTAATATAAAATATTGCTTTCCCAAATCAGGAAAAGCAGTTTTTTCTCTTTTCTATTCCAGTGCCTCAGTAAGTGATGCCAGTGAGCCAGCGTGCACAATACCTGGAACTAAATGTAATTTATCTAATTTTTTTTTTAATACATCATGACATAATTTCACAAATATTAATTATTACATATGTGCTTTTCTTACTATTATTATAACAAATCATAATTTTTGCCAAAATACTTGTCTAATCCTGAATTTTTAAGATTTTTTTAGGGAGAAAGATGCCATTACGTATTTGCTGGAAACCCTCTGGAATCCCCTGATGTATCCTTGAAAACTCCAGACCTTTTTTGGAGGATATAATCTTCATCTTCTCTGGTTGTTATGGGACTGTTTGGCTTGCCACAGGTGCCTATTTATGTCTTTGAAAAGCATTAACATACACTCAGCATCTGCTACGTGCTCCCAGTAGCTCCGAATATGGAAAACTACAAAATATCTTACCATGCAGACGACACACAGCTTTACATAAGAATATCACCAGACACCAAGAAGCTTTTTATTGACATCCTCCTGGATCCATCTTGTTGGTGTACGATCACATCATCATTTCTGTCACATAGATTGTCTATGTTGTATTTTTAACTATGTTGTTTGTTCTGTACACACGTCACCTATTGCAGTCTGTCTGTCCTGGGAGAGGGATCCTCCTCAGTTGCTCTCCCTGAGGATTCTAATATGTTTCCCCTTTAATTATGGGGTTTCTTTCAGGGAGTTTTTCGTTGTGCGGTGCAAGGGTCTAAGGACAGAGAGTGTCGTATCCTGTACAGGCTGTAAAGCCCACTGAGACAAATGTATAATTTGTGACATTGGGCTCTATAAATAAACTTGATTTGAATTGATGTGACTACGGTCTCATACAATCATTACTATAGTATCACTGCGCCTTTTAGTCAACAAAAAAAAAAAAAGACAATTGTGGGCGAAAATAACAAAAATAGCCTACAGCTACAGGGATTTATGTTTGAGCAGCAGGGAACCCACTGTGTCCTGTTGCTTTGTTGGAGAAATAATGTTACCTGTATTTCCTGCCGACAATCCACCAGACTTTTATCTCCATCCAAAGCGGACAAACTACTCCTGACGCCAACGATCTATGGTGAGTTAACATATAACTTTAGAGAGCTGCATGTTTTTATTGTAGCCTATTATTCTCACTTTTCTGTAGTTATAGCTATCTTAATATGTTAATTTTTCTGCAGTTATAGCTGGCTTAATATGTTCCATTTTCTCGAGTTATATCTCGTGCGTTCTAGTTGCCGATGGTAGATACGTACATACAGTATGTGTTAATAGTAACTGCATCATGATGAGAACTTTTCTCTCTTGTTCCTACGTAAGGTAACGTCATACCAGAGACAAACATTCCTGTACCAGCAAAGAAGAGCTAACATAATTGCACATTAATGAGGATATTCAGATAAATGTTAATAATCAGCCCGCTCCACAAAGTATGTGTGTTGCTTGTCAACCGTTCTGCTATGTAGCTGAAGAACTACATTGCTTGGTGGAAGAACGATTATATGTTATCAATAAATAATCACATTTTTAGTTTCTGTGAGTTTTATAAAAGCAATTAACCACTTGAGACTTTACAACAGCTCTAACAGTTGTAGGGCATGATGCAGAAAGTAAGTTGCATCAGGAGACATATATGCATTTACAAAAATCTAATGAATACAGTGATATGTTCTATTGGACTGGAAGTCCTAGTTTATCCTTTTATCATTCAGAAGAATATTGAAACCCATATTGATACTTAGAAAAACTTAACTCAAGGTCCCCCTTTCTTTCTTTTTCTGAAGCTTGAAGCTCTGAAGAGATAGTTCAACTGTCATTATGTGGCAGGTTTAAGGTTTATTGCTTTTCACAGTCAACATCTGAACATGTTAAATAAAATACAATTCAAATTATAACTCAATACATCGCACTTTGTGGATAGAACCAGTTAGTAGCCTTTTATAGTCAATAATATGACGTAGGATAAGTTCAGACATACGATTTCGCATCCTTTTATGGTCATATCAAGAGATCTGGCTACATTGTCCTCTATTCTTAAGTTCCACAACTGTAAAAGCCTATTTTCACCCTATTCAACTATTTGTGTCACTAATTTGTTAATTTTGCAGACAATCTTAGAATAAAATGAGGCCATAATTTAATCACACACTAATAGGAAACAAGAGATATGTCCCCAAAATAGAATTCAGGTCTGATGATGAATCTGGAGACAAAACTTTATTAGATCTGAAGTTTCAGCAAGTGCCCCAAAACAACATCTGTTTACGTTGAAGTGACAGAACCCTCTATTGGCCGCTGTGATTATGACTCTTGTTCGTCAGAAGCAAGTCTGGTGACGTTAATATAGAAGAACAAAGTCTGTGTAGGAAGAGGGTCTGGGTGGATATGCAGCAGCCCGACTGGTCTTCAACCTCCCCCAGTTCTCCCACACTTCACCTCTCCTCCACTCCCCTCACTGGTTACCAGTGGCTGCCCCAATCTGCTTCCAGACTCTGGTGCTGGCCTACAGGCTGTGAATGGATCAGGCCCCTCCTACATCCAGGCCACGATCAAACCACACACCCCAGCTCGCTCACTTCGCTATTCTGGCTCCAAAATGGTGGAACGAGCTCCCCTTGACGTCAGGTCAGCAGGAAGTCTTCACACCTTCCGTCGCAGACTGAAAACCCACCTGTTTCAACTGTAATTTTTTCTTTGTATGTTGCACTTGAATTGGCTTTATTACTAAATTAAGTTGGCTTATTTGAAGTTAATGGTTGAATTGTTTTTCTATTGTTTCCATATGTTGCACTTACATGGGTTTGGCTTATTTGAAGCTCTTGTTCTGCACATAAAATGATTATACCTATTTGAAGCTAATATACTTGCAAGATTCTTGCTGTTCGGAGTTGTATCCTCATGATTGTTTACACTTATTGTAAGTCGCTTTGGCCAAAAGCATCTGCTAAATGTACTGTAATGTAATGTAATAGATCGGTCAACACAAGACGTCCGTTTCTTGTAACCACGACCATGATAGTTCCCTAACCTTAAAGGTATAATATGTAACATTTCTACATTAAATGTCTAAAAACGACAAGACCTATGTCATATATTTATGACAAATAAATGACATATATCATACAAAACAGAAGTTATTGTTATTGGCCCCAAACGCCTCCGAAACGTATTGTCTAATGACATAGTAAC
>CALSCE010010638.1:200620-224823 GCA_943593645.1 Bovichtus variegatus | reverse complement strand
TACAGGCTGTAAAGCCCACTGAGACAAATGTATAATTTGTGATATTGGGCTATATAAATAAACTTCATTTGATTTTGATTTGATATTTTCTTGAGTTGTGTTGTTCCAACAATTTTCAAACCTGGAGAAATCTGTAATTGTAAACAAGGTTATGGTCGGTTTGATTTAGTTTCCTGTAATGGTGACATATCTCCTTACCACATGTGTAACCATGTACCACATGGTTGACTTTTTATCCAATTTTAAGATAAATTTTTAGGATTATAAAGGATTATAGTCATCGAACATCTGGATCTTGAGTTATAAGAGAAAAAGGCTGAGCAAACATTTGTTTTTATCTCGTGGTACATATTCTTAACATGAAATTGCTTCTTTTTTTTTTATAGGTTTTAACCATCTATGGTACACATTATGATGCCAGTTGGGAAAAACAATTTTGGAGTGTTTTTTTTTTGTCATATAATAGACCAAATAAACATAATCTAAAGAAATTTTCAAGAAATAATTTTTGGGGGTATTTTTTGGGGTGCGTTGCCTTGAGACAACACTGTACCACAATGGTAAGTAATGAAAAAAGAGAGTTATTGTTTCAAATTTGAACAACATTTGTTTAAAAGCACATAGAAAATACTAAATAGCCTCAACTGGTTAAAATGCATCCCTCTTAAAATATGAAATTAGTTCTTTTTTAATATTTTAACAAGATTACATGTCTGAATGTTGCCTGCAGGCAACATTGTACCATTGTGAAACAAACCATTAGAATGAATGTGTCGAAGAGTCTAAGCATATTTCATCTAACTTTACATTAAACTAAACAATCTCACTGCTTATGGAAATTCATGAAGCAGTTCTTCTCTGCAACACTGCACTTTCACTACACCCTTACAGCCAGGGTATTTGCACCAGCCCTTTTTCTCCACCCACACAGGCCAATGGTCAGTGTTGTCCTGACGCACAGGTGTTGATGGCACTGATGAGACAGGACCTCTGCGCTTCTGCTCAGCCATGTTTGTGATGTCATAAGAGGACGCACGTTGTGAAGCTGCTCACAATACCACAATGTCCTGGTGTCATGGGGAATCCATAATGGTACGGTGTTGCCTCAAGGCCACATTTGCATTTTTAACAAGTTTCTATTACTTAATAAGCAAATAAAGTACATTCAACCATTAGAAATTAAGCTTTACTCATCTATTAATGTGAATCAATTTTTTTCCAGACTGAAAAAGGGCAGGAAATGACGTTTTCAGACAATTTTTGTGGAGAGAAATGGCTGAGCTGATCCTTGTGGGACAGTCTGTAAAAAAGGTCTTCAGAGAGTCATGAGACAAATTAAAACACTGCTATTTGTTCCTTATGATCCTGCCTCTTTTTCAAAGTATTGCATTATAACTGGGGATGTATTGTGTGAATGTAAAAGGCCAAAAATGGGTATGTTGCCTCGAGGCAACATCATACCATACAGGGTTAATTAGCGGGTCCATTTGTTTTGGAGAGGAGCCGACCTCTGTGGATAATTTGGCTGCTGGTAAAAACGTCTGGATCTTAAGTTAACATCATATTATTATATTAGCGTTAATAAATAAATAAATTAAGTTATGTTAAGACTTTTAAAAAATATTTGAATTATATTTGAATTGATACATTTTTCCAAGGAGACTACAGAAATAACGTGTGAAAAAAGGTTGGTGACGGACTTCATTAATGCTAAATGTTGCGCGTGTTGAATTTCTTTCAACAGCAGTACTCCATCAGTGTGCTTGAAACAGTGCTCCCAGCTGTAGGCTACTGTCGTGTGGTTTTGCATAATCCTGACTAACTATGAGGTCGAGGTCAGCATGATATTGGCTTGAGGCTGAACACCACATCAAACACTGTAAGTCGGAAAGACATTTGTGGCTCTCAGACTGACTGATACTATAGATGTCGAGTTTGGATAAACCCAACTGGGCCTTGAGTGGTTTGACAGAATGTTGGAACAAGTACAACCAGTATGAGGGTGAGGTGAAAGGTGAACGAACAGCAGACAGATGCCAGCTAGGTGTAGTCATATGACACTACTAAGCATGTGTGTACTTATTATGGTAGCAACGGCTGTGTGTGTGTGTGTGTGTGTGATAGAGAGAGAGAAAGAGAGAGAGAGACTCTGTGTGTTCATATTCTGCATACAAGCACTGACTGTGTAGGCAGGATATTGATACCTCAACCACCTGGGATGAATGCAGGCAACCCACTCCATGGTGCTGACTGTGACGCGCCCTCCACTCCACTAGGGGTCTCTGTGATCTGTGCTTGCTGGCTCTTTGTTTGTATTGCAGGATCCAGATCGTCAGCTTGATGAGCCTCACCTGGGCCCGCTGTGGTTCAGGATATAAAGCTCCCCATATTTCGAGAACCGCGTGTATGGCGAGTGTATTGTTCGGGGGACCCAAGAACATGCAGCATCGAATGTTGTGCAATTTGGCCAGATGGTGGCGCTATCACAACAAACTTTACATTTTGGCTTGTTACTTTTGAACCAAAACAAAACAAAAATTCCTATGTCCTAATCAGTTTTTTTGCAACTCCTCCTACAAAGTTTGAGCAATCGTCACCAAACTTGCCATAGAACATTTCTGGACTCGTAACGCCCCTATGGTGCAGTATGTGGAAATCAGTTGCAGTGGCTTATCTATCCACCAGGTGAAGCAGTGATGGAAGCTGACGCAGTTTATTATTTGACATACTTTTAATGGTTATTATCATATCATGATCATATCATAATGACCAGGTAATAACAATATTATGCAGAAGTTTTTTTTGTAAGACACCGATACAGATCTTTGTTTTTATGTATTTAATAGGGAGTCGGCTGAAGGAGATCCTGTCTAATAATACCTCTGTTTTTGTCTATGAATGCTCAAATACAGTAATGCGTTATTCAACAGAATTACGTGAAAATGAAAGCAGGGAATGAATGATATAGGCCTACAGTAAGATATAACTCTGTGCGACATCTAAACAGCCGATGTCAGCGGTACAGTAATAGGCTGGAACAAACTAGCAATGCTGTTTAAAGAAAGAAATAAATGATTTCATGTATCATACGTTTGCCGAATTTCCGTTAAGGCATGAGTCATTTCGAAATGCGTTTTTTACATTTTGTAAAGTTTCCCCTAACTCAACAACTCACAAAGCGATGTGATTTTTAATGGAGCCTGCTGATATTCTCCCCGGGTGAGAAAAATATTGTGATTAATGAACTGTATTATTTGTTAAATGTGACGAGTTTATACCGTCAATAACATGGTATTTTCCATAAATGTAGTGTAATGATGAAATCAGTTCAAACAGACAATATCAAACATATTTTGGTTTGCAAAGTAAACTCTTTAAAAAACTGTCTTGGTATACTTTTGATGATTATTATCATATTGTAGGCCGGTTTATTAAAACACACAAAACAGTGCAGAAAAGATGAGAAATAATATCTCATAGCAAAACAGCATATGCACAGGTCCCCCTCCCCCTATCAGTGAGTAGGGGGGGGGGGACCCCTCTGGTGTAAAGTCGCTGTCTTTTACTTCTCTGAGACCTGTTTAAAGCAAACAGATGTGTGTGTATATATCGCCTCAGGTCTTCTGTTTTATCAGTATAATTACAACCACTGTTACGATAATGAAAAATGTATAAAAGAAGTCATTCAATAAAATAAATAAAATACACAGTCATTTAATTTGAACAGACGTAAGCTTTTGCAAATATTTTATCACAGACAATAATAATTGCAACAGGACAAAAGTTGTGATGGTCATCATTAAAAAAATATAAAAATTCACTGCAGATGGCATTTAATAGAATCAATTAATTGAAGCTGTCTTTACTTTACTTTATTTAGATAGTGTACACTGTATATCTGAGTTGCTTAATACATTACTCCAACTCCAAATTAAGTATCCTGTTGATGTTGTCGAAAACACATCATACAACTGGGCTGTCTTCCTTCCTTCCTTCCTGCCTTTGTTCTTTCGAGAAAGAAAGGAGGGAAGGAAGGAAGGAAGGGAGGGAGGAAGGAAGGGGGCAAGGAAGGGAGGAAAGTAGGAAGTAAAATGAGGAAGGAATTAAATTAATAAAGGAGGGAAAGGAAGGAAGAGAGGAAAGAATGAAAATCGGAAAAGAGGGAGGAAGAAAAGAAGTAAGGACACAAGAAAGAAGGAAGGGATGGAAGGAAGGGAGAAGGATAGGGAAAATTCCTACATATTTATTTTTTATTTTTAGGGCATGTTCACCTATCTAAGAAAAAAAAAAAAAAAAAAAAGAAAAAAAATGTTGTCCCATGCATGTGCCCAATGACAAGATAATAGGGTAAAAGTCCCTACTAAGTCCACAAAACCTGCTTTTCATAATTTTTTTATATTTACTGCCCCAATTTAAGTGAAAATACTTAAATGAACGTCTTCTGGGATCAACAGGCACATGTCACACATAAGCTTCGATAACTAAATATTGATCTGATTTGTTTACCATAAAAAGTGTAATTTATGTGACAAGCAGCTTCATAGGAAAAAAGAAACAGCAATTGTAGTGCGTGTTAATGTATTTATAATTTTTTTTCACTCAGAAGACGCAAGTGGACTTATATGGTATGTGGGCTTAATAGGGACGTTTACCCGAATAAACTCAATTTTCAGCCAAATGCTCGTTGCGGTCCCAAATGGCTTAAAACAAAATTGATATTGATAGTGTAACGGTATGACCAGTACACACGGAGAGAGGGACTCAATAGCACGACTCAGAGACAGAACGATGATGATGGTAATATACTTTACTGGGTAAAGTAGACAAACAGGACATACAAACATGCAGGGGAAATCCAAAGGCAGAGTCGGGTCACAGAAACAAGGTCGATGCACAGGTAGGTCCTCAGTGTAGCAGAACAACAGGTAGGGATCAGGCGAAGACAGAGTCAGGTCACGGAAACAGGATCGAAGAAGCCGGGGAATCGGGAAGCCGGGGAATCGGGAAGCCGGGAAGCCGGGAAGCCGGGGAGCACGGGGAACAAGACAAATGCTGGAACTCTTGACATGAATGTACGAAGACGAACTGGCAACAAGGGACAAACAACACACAGACTATACACACCAGGAAGTGGGAGGGGATAACAAGACACAGGTGGAGACACTAACGAACAGAGTGGAGAAAGCTCGGGACAGGAACTAGAAACAACAGACACAAGAGGGAACATACAGTTAACAAAATAAAACAGGAAGTACAAACAGACATAACATAAAACATCTAGCGAACGGGGCGGGACCTGATAGATAGTTGACTCAGTTGAATCAATATGTAGATGTTTACAATGTTGATCTTTAGATAGATAGCAGTTGGTGTGTGTGTGTGTGTGTGTGTGTGCGTGTGTGTGTGTGTGTGTGTGTTTGCGTGTGTGTGTAACGTTTCAGAGCCAGATGGTCCGAACTTTTCTGCTTGAATTACTATGATGCCATCAGATGCACAACCTTCTCCTTGGTACGGCAGGACATGTGTTACGTCTGTGGACAGAAATAGGAATTTGAACAACAAAGAGCCTCGATGGAGTTTAAACTAGAGTGGAAAACAACAAAGTACCTTGTGAGGTTGGAAGGATTCCCCTACGAATTTCATCTGGCTCTACGGGATTTACAGCAGATTGGTGGAAAAATTGGACGACCATTTGTCTGAAGGGGTTAATCAACAGCAGGCACTATGACGTGGTTTGACTTTGCACAGGCTTGTTTAATACTCTGCTCCAATCAATTGACTGTAAATTGCGGAGAGACACCTGAAGACATTTCTCTCAAAATGTGTCGATCTGTTTGACACATTGCAACGACCCCTAACATGCATTTACATCTTCATTTGAAAGAGTGTCCGACGACTGACCAGTTTTTTCTTTCTCCCTTTTTTTTATATTTGAGTGTTTTAATGCAATACTAGGAGAGTTTAATAACTAGTCCAGATTACGAGACAATTACAACCATTTAGTATGCCATGGATATGTGAATATGCTGCTGGCAGTATTCTAGGAGGACAAATGGTTGGGACTTTGTGACGCAATGACACAACTGATAAGTTTCATGTGAAGCACAGTGTTTTGGTGTCAGCAGAAAGATTTATCTTAGAAAACTATTCGTTGGTGCCACTGTCTCTGTTCCACCAGATTATCTTGGATGTCCTTGACAGACAAGCAATGTTCACAATGTATGACACATGTACCCTGAAAATGGTATCACTGAGGTTGACTGTTTTGCCATGACATGTAGAAGGGTAACATATATCTAAATGTAACTTACTCCATAGATGGATCTAGAGCAAAAAGGTCAGCATATGTATACGCTAAGTGGTGTGGGAACACATAACAGTTTTGAGGAACCCATCTTTGACCCTCTAACACAGGGGTGGCCAACCAGTCAGAGGTTAAGAGCCAAAAATGTTACTATGTTACTGCAAAGAGCCACATCATACACAGTCACAGATGCACCCCCCCCCCCCCCTCCTTCTCTCTTTTGTTCTCAGCCTTTCTCTGTGCTCCCTCACTCTCTTCCTCCCTCTCTCTCTCTCACACAGACAAAATTAACATCTAAAACTTTACACAAACACACTCAAAGACCCTCCCTCCCAAAGACACACACACCCTCACACAGACAGACACACATAGCTCTGCTCAGACAGATTTATTGTAAATGTCACACACCATAATATTGACAGAAATTGAATTAAACCTCTCCTACCAGTATTCAGAGGCCAGTTATTATCAACAATGAACATTGTGTGCACTCACACACAAACTCTCAGTAAAAAAATGTGAAAAAGGTTTTTTATCTTACAATGCATGTTGCTTCTTTAAATTTGTGGGACTTCTGACATTCCTTGTCTTGAACAATCCTCCTCCAATCTGGCTTGTATTCCGTTGTGGCCACTCGAAGCAATTCTTTCACATGTGTGTCAGTCAGAACAGATCGATACTTTGATTTCACGTGTTTCAGGGTAGAAAACACAGACTCACAGACGTATGTTGACCCAAACATTGATAGTAGCTTGAGCGCAGCCCGTTTGACATTGGGATATTTTTCCATTGGCACAGTTTTCCAGAACTCAAGGGTCCCTTCCCTCAGAACAGGTTTCAGTCGGTCTTCCTCAGAAAATTCAATCATCTCCAACTCGGCCACTCGGCTCAGCATTAAAAGGGTCGACGAGGAACGTAATCTGTGACCTTTTCAGCTGTAGATCATGGAACCGGGTCGCAAAGTTTTCGTGCAGGGTTTCAACCAATGTTGCATATCGGGCTGTTTGCTTTTTCAGGGTGGCACCGGTGGCTTGTCCGCTTGCTTTTAGCAGAGAGGGAAAATGCGCTAATTCTCCCTTTTGAAGATGTGTCTCAAACTGTTTCAGTTTGTTAACAAACGCAAATACACTTTGCACTTTTCAAGGTGTTTAACTTCTGCTTGTGAAGTTCAGTACCTTTTGGGAATTCCTGGTCAATGTTAGCATGGAGTGAGGTGAAATGGCGCTGAAGATTTGAAGCCTTGAAATGGGCTAATGGTGTCTGGCATATAAAGCAAAATGGCTTGCGATTGCGTTCGATAAAAAAATATGAACTCTCCCACTCTACTAAAAACGTCCTATGTTCGTCTTCATAGCTGGACTGTGCATTTTTTTCCCTGCCATTTTAGGATCGAACTCAGATGGTCAGATAGTGTTTACTCAACGATAGGTTTTTCCCCCCCTCGAAGGTGATTGGTTCACTGCATCACAGGCATTCTTGTGATTGGCTCTTGGGCCACATCAAAATTAGACGCGCTGTCATGCTCTCATACTGACACCACACATACACACACGTACACACTCACACACACACAAATAAAATTTGATATGAACTGAAGAGCCGCATGAAACAGGGCAAAGAGCCACATGCGGCTCGAGAGCCGCGGGTTGGCCATCCCTGCTCTAACAGAACCACCACCATACATTGTAAAGTAGTAAAGAGTTGTTATTCTTGTGACAAAAGGTACCGCATTCAAATATGTCTTGCAAAAGTTTCCTGGCTTTAACCCCCAGCCAGACAGACATTTTTTTATGGAAGTTTGGAGCTTGCAGGGAACTACCAAGCATAACGTCTCCCTGTTGAGCGCATTGCATGAAGGATTCCCAGTATATCTACTAGGTTATTGTACTAAGCTCTTCATAGGCAATATTGAAGAAAGTGGGTGTATGTATGAGCAAAAGGGTAAAAAAGACTTCGAACAAAATAAATGGAGACAAAAACAACAGTGGAAGGAATTATGGACAGGCGAGATTGAAGATGTGAGTTTTTAGTTCCAAGTGTCAAGTGTCCCAGTCCAGGGCAACAGACTATGACTACGCATGTGTATTATCTCCTGATTTGTAAAAGAAGTTACTTGCTCATCGGATAGTAAATTGTTGAAATAAATTGTACTGTTTTGTGCATCTTTTTTATAACATTATTAACCATTGTACATACAAGGTAATTCATCATAGCACACTTACTTACATGAGGCGAATATATTCAAGATTCAATTTGAGTCTATACTTACAATTTATTCATACCAGGGTTTTTGAAAAATAAATTAACTAACTTTTAGAAAAAGGTGTAACCTCTGGACCGGTGAGTCAAAATCCCCCTTCTATCCTGATTTGCATTTGTAAAGCTCCCAGCATTTTCATTTACATATAATAAGCTCCCCCCCCAAACTAGGGGATGGGAGGGTCAACCGGCAAGCATCCACATCTGTTTTCTGTGCTGCCTACGAATTCCAGTGAACAGATATTACCTGCAATTCCACTTCAATTTACAGTGCAGTTTACTGACTAAAAGCCCAATGTTCATGCAGTGAAGGGAGGGAAAAAAGAAGGAAGGAATAAGGTAGGAAAGAAGCAATGACAGGAAGGAAGGAAGGAAGGAAATGAAGAAGGAAAGAATGATGAAAAGAAGAAAGGAAAGGAATAAAGGAAGGAGGGAATGAAAGAAGGAAGGTAAAGAGGAAGAAAGAAAGGAAGGAAACACTTGGGAAAGTCTTACGCTTTCGTCCTTAAACACATGCATAATACCTCCCTCCCTTTCATTCCTTCCTTCTTATCCCTTCTTTCCTGCCTTCCCTTCTTCCTTCCTTGCTTTTATTCCTTAATTCCTGTCATGATCCTGGCTTTCAGTTTTTCTGTTTCCTGTTTTACTTTGTAAGGAACACTCGCTTTGCGTCATGTCTCTTTTACTTCCTGTCTTTGTGTTTTCCCGCCTTTTGTGATTAGTTTGCCCCGCCCTGATTTGATCCTGCGCCTAATCCCCCTGCTGCCCTTGTGTCTTTGCCTCCTCCAGCTGTGTGCTGTTCATGTGATCATCTGTGTATATATACCTGTGTGTCCTATTGTTCCTTGTCGGTTTGTCGTCTATGTTTCCTGGTGGGGTCGGTCCGTCTGTGTGTATCCCTGCGTTGATCCTCGTGTTCCCTCGTGTCATTCCTTCGTCCCTTCTTCCTTCCTTCCTACTTTCCTCCCTTCTTTCCTTCCGTCATTTCTGAGGAAGGAAGGAAAGGAGGATGAGACCACCTCATTATTGTTATTTTAATGGTTGAAGCCAACCGAGGTAAAGTTCAGTCCTGCACCACATTCAGTGGAGGCAGTGCAGGGGTTTTTGAAGACCTGCAGCTATAGTTTAAATATTCACATTTAGTCCGGCACAGTTGATTTATTGAAAATGTATGACTTTTAAAAAATGTTAAGTTGGAATGACTGAATATGGTCTAAAAATAGGGAAATATTGTCCTTTAAAAAAAAAAAAAAAGATTTTGACTACAATTTTAGTAGTTATGACTAGTGGACCAAGACGATCATAATGTCCGAGTAAGTAGTTATACAGATTGGATGGAATGTGTGTGTGTTTTTTGAAGGTGTAAAATAAAGGTGATGTGGGTCACAGATCAGGATTTCAGTCTGTGTCGCCTCGAACAAGACAACACTGCATGTTCCCCTGTTAATGGTTAATGTGTATTACCGTTGCTTCACGTTAACGTCGAATGATCTCCTGCGCTAACTACAAAAATGTTTACATAGCAGTATATTGGGTCAAACATGAAATTTGGAAATTAAAAATGTGGAACCATTTGAGCACTGCATTTGATGATTACTGCTGTTGGGCACCCAGCCATTTTAGTTAACCGCAATGCTACACCAGACCTGAAAGTTTGGTAATTATGTAAAGCTACTATTTATCTAAGTTGCAAGGGAGGGCTCATGAATAAAACTAAATTCTGTTCTGTTGGACTTTGATGTTTCACTGCAACCTCAGGGTAGCATGTAAGGTCTGGTTTTGCTCCCGCCATAGAAAGTTCACTGCTCCATGAATCATTGAAATGCGTTTTAGCTAACATAGATCAAAGGTTTCTCTTCAGGCTCTGTGCTACAGTCTTCTCAAGATTTTAACATTTACATGTTGAGGAAAAACGGGCCGTGCGTATCTGGGTAGGGGAACGAACATGTGGCGGATCTGACTTTCAATCAAGAGTCCGGAGTTTGGTGTGTTGTGGAAAAGCTACCTATAACAACTCTGAAATTAAACTTCACATTTTACAAGTTTGATGCAATGATGTACAGAAGAAATATAACTCACCACTCAACTTTGACCACTCTCTCTCAAATGAGTTACAGAAGTCGGTGGCCTTGGGTTCTCCACCAACCTACAGGATTATGTCACATGTCGCAAACTCATCAAGATATAGTGTTATTGTATAAAACACTTCATCTTAACCTTTTGTAAATCAGTGGTTGCATACTCTTCAATTTAGTTGTTAACGACTGTCCTATTGTCTTCGACTGACTTTATTTTAATATACATCCTGAAATCAAAGTCCAACACATGACCAGTACATGCAATCTACCAGATGTTACGTCATGTAGTCTTAATAGTATGAAAGTATAAACGATGAATAAAAAAGCTTTTTACTCTCACATGTCTCATCACAGAACGGCAATTAATGTTCTTTTTATTAACTTCAACCACCCACTTCCCCTATGCCTGCATGCCTCCCTATGGAGGTTTTACGGGCATGAGAGGAGAGCATACCCAGAACGGAACCCTGGTGCACTGCTCCAAATGCACTGCCAAGAACTGAGTCACCAGCTAAGGAACCACCAAACAGCTGGGCTGGGCACCAATGTGCCAGTAGTGCAACCCTTATCTTGGTTTATGCTCGCCGTAGTATCCCCGGTGCGATTGTGCGCAAGCCATGAATGACATCGTAGCTTTCACGTGCACTGGTTTGCTTTGACTGGAGCTTTTTGTCTGAGTCTCGCTAATGTCTCAGAGTTTGTGTGTTCTGTCTCGTCTTCCTCCGTTACGAATGCTTTGGGTTGAATGTAGAACTCTAAATGCGATTAGCCAAATTTACTCTCCAAATACGTTTTGCCTTTTGAACACAAAAAGCTGTGCACGCATATGAAATATTAAATCACATGAACCATCCGCAGAATACATTCACCTCATATTAGCGCTGATTTCATATGCTAATTGCTTGAATACTATTCACTACCACTGCAATGCAGTTCTCTCTTCTTGTGTTAAATGGCAATATATTGTTTCTGTTACAGTAGTGTAAATTGTAGTTCACTGATTTATGATTTCCAGCATTACAATATTCATCCTGGGACCTTTCTGTAGTTTTCTTGCTGTTTTTACAATGCGTTGACTTACTATTGATCAAAAATATAATTTTCTTATGTCTTAAATAAAAACAGTGACAATGTAGTTCTTTATGAATGTTTGATGTACTGTGAAATCTTATTCTAGACTACAATATCTATCCTGTGATTACAGTAACTCAGTATATTCAGAAAGTACAACGCAGGCATTCAAATCCTTACACTCAAATATTTCAAAAGGTTTCACATTGTTCTCTTATTACTGTTTGTATAACCTTGCAGTAAGTGACTATGACAGACTCTGTCAAATAATGCTGTTAAAAAAATGACAAAATCTCATCAAAACAATGACCATTTTATTTTAGAATGCAAAAATGTTTTCAACTCGCTGATGAACATACTGTATATGATGTATTTTGGCATTTGATATAGATACTTTCATTTTGCTTATTATGTCGGATTTTAAACCGGAATTTATATATATAACCCTAACCCTAACCCTTTGTTTTACAAGTTTTGCACATTGAAAATTGTTATCGTAACACAATGTAAACATAAATGAAAAATTATTTGAATTGTAATATTTTGCCAGTGGCCCCTAGGGTCTGCAGTGTCACTTTCTTGAAATGTTTGACAAAACCACACACTGAACACTTTTAGTAGTAAGGCCAAAACATATTGTTTTGTTCTGATTGAGATGAGGAAAGGTCAAAAAATAAATGTCCTCAGTAAAGTTCATTCAGTATCTGTTTCAAAAACATTAACATTCCGGATTCCAAAACAAAGAGAAAAGACAAACAAAGTCATCTCGTGAATGAATTTAAGCCATACCAACAACATGTAATACTTCCTCATATTTAAGATGTTTTGCCGCAAGCAAATGTTTGTATTGTGGCAGTTGATCGTCTGCTGGAGATGTTTGCCTTAATCACTCTGACAATGGTTGTGCTTGGTTTCTATTTCCAGATAAATATTTTGGCTTCTCGAGTATTATTTGCAGATTGTTTGAAGGTTGGTCACATTAAAAATGTAAGCATGAAACCAGGTGCAAATATTCTGCACTGGGATTCTGCACTGGGGCTCTGCACTAACACACATGTTGCTCACATGGACCCAGAAATCTGGCATCCATCTCAGTGGAGCTGGAGTTAGTTAGCTTGTGTGGGCTGTTGGTTTGCTGGTGGAGCTTGTGATCATGAGCTCAGGGCCAGCTGGAGCGGAGACCTCCCAGAACTCCCAGTCAGTCTGACCTGTGAGGAATACAATTCTGACTCAGCCTCTGTGTGTGCGTGTGTGTGTGTGTGTGTGTGTGTCACACATCGGGACATTTCTGCATTATGACAACATTTTAGGCATTTGTCACCGTTGGTTTTTAGCTTAAAATCAGTTTTAGGAACAAGGAGTCGGGCATGAAGTTGTCATGGTTAAGGTCAGGAGCTGGGGAAGGCATTATGTCAACGTGTGTGTCAGTGGATTTGTAATGTGAGTTCACAGCATGAGGAGGCTGTGCACTCGTTGACACTCTATCAGCATGCTGTAAGGAGGAGGAGGTGTCTATGTTTAACCTCATGGCTTAATATAGCCTGCAAAATGTCTTCACCTGGAGCAGCCAAGCGGCAGCAATCACAAGACCTGACAGATTTCCTGCCCTCAAACTTCAGCTGTGGTGCAACACAGTCCATCCAGCCTTGTCAGGTGACCAGAGCCTGGCTTGACCACATGGTCATAAGAGGGACAGGCAGGGATCAATCGTTGTATCCTTATTTTAATTGTGGACAGAGCTATGCCCTGCTTTACATTTGTAAAGATGAAATGTACCGCAAGCTCTTTGGAAGAAACTGGGATCCGACTGTCAGCCACTGGGAGCTGCCCAGTGCAACAAGCGTCTTCTGACACCAGCCACTAAGCAGCTCCACCTTCACAGAGATTACTTATTTGCTGTCTTTACACACATTTGCAACATCATCCCAAAAGCGCTGTTGTCAACACAGGCCATTAAAGAAATCTAATTGTTCAATTAGACTATGAATGGCGAAATTCTGATTTAATAATGAAATTAATAACTTTGAACACAATTACAATATCAATAGCTAGTAGAAGTTGAAGAATTTCAGAATTGTTCTACAGTAGATGTTGGCAGTAATCACTCTTTAAACGAAACCAGAATATATATTCCAAAAAGCATTTGTTAAAAAGATAATAAATGTAAAACACACATTTTCTAATTAAACCAAATATAACTACCACAAAGAGTGTTTGTGTGTGTGTGTGTTTCTGTGTGTGTGTGTGTCTGTGTGTGTGTCACTCAGTTATCTTGTGTTTTATACCTTTTCTTGTTACTCTTATGACTCTTTTGTGATTTCTCTCCTCTCATATTTAAGTTCAGCTGATTTTAGTGCTATTTTACATTAAAAGATACTTTTGTGTACTTTTCAAAATCTGACTGAGCAGCTCACCATTGCACGTCCATCTTGTTGTAGCGCCAGCAGAAGACCCTTAAAACGGCTGCATCTACATAAATGGCTGACATAACTATGCTCTGCAGGAGTGCAGATTATGTTTGCTGTACAGAGACACAGAGGCCTTCAAACCCACATGCATGATGTAGCTTAAAGTAAATGGGTCAATATACCCAGTGTTACGTAACAACCCAACATAAGTTATGCATGGTCTTGAACCGTGCATTTAGAAATGTGCTGAATGCCGTCTGTTGAATGGGAATGTGTTTGGACTGGTGTGCAAGGGAACATTATGCAAATCCCCTTACCTCAATGAGCATGCTCAGTATCCTATTAGACATAAACACTAGCACATGTCGTCAACATACACAACAGTTTACTGAAGCGCGTACCTCTGACAAGTGTTAAATTATTCAGTACAAATGGTTTGGGATTGAGGGATGTAGTTTGTGGACATGGATGGCTGTGACCTTGCATAATACTTTCATGATGATTGTGAAAGAAATTGTGTAGGAGCAACTGAAAAATACAGCATTAGAATGTATTAATGTGCTCATTTAAACTTTTCACCATGGTCTATGGACCCTGGAATGTGCCATCATAATGAAGAAACTTGGTCAGTCACTGTGCAGTGTGTTATGACATTTGAATTTGTATTGTTTAACTTAAATGAGTGCAATGAGAACTGAATCTAAATACAATAATAAAAGAAAATGATTCATTAGTTTGGAACTGAATTCCAATAAACTTGAAACCAAATATGTTTGAGTGAATTATATTTTATTAAATTGAAGTCAGTTAAAAACTGTATTTGATCCTGAAAATTCCAACAATCTATTTACTTCCACATTCAGTTCTCGTGATTCAAATTCGGTTCTTACAATTTAATTTCAGGTTGCTAACCCACTCATCAAGTGCAGAGTCACAGAATTCCGGTATAATATATTTATTAAAATATATATATATATATGTACATATGTAAACAACAACAAATAAGTAATACATTTTTGTGTAATAAGTTTACCCGTTTATTGCATTATAAGTTTTGATTGCTTGATTCTGATAGTAATTTACTTCATCTAAGTGACGTCATCAGAGCTGCTGTGTTAACGAGCCAGCAACATGAAGTTTTTTTTTTGTTCCGTTTATTGCTGTGGATATTAAGGTGACGGTGTTTTTACCGCGTGTGTCACTACCAGGAATGTCTCTGGCTTATAAGCCTCTTGGGGGGCAGTAGGCCTACGGTAGCAGAAGATTGATTGTTGATGTAAGGGTTCCTGTTGTCCGTTAACAGTGGGTCATTTATGTTGTTCGTTTATGCTTCCTGTTTTATTTTGTGTTACTTACATCTCCTCTCGTTTCAGTGTCTTCACTTCATGCCCCAGGTGTTCCCCATCACTTCGTTAGTGTTTCCATCTGTGTCTTGTTACCCTGCACACTTCCTGGTGTATATAGTCTGAGTGTTTTGTGTTCCTCGTCGCCAGTTCGTCTTTGTACCTATGCGTCTTAGAATTCCAGCGTTGTTCCCGTGTTTCCAGTTCCTGTTTCCAGAGATCGATTCGTGACCCGACTTTCCACTCGTCTACTCCCTATCGGATTTGTTTGCTTCGCTCACTGCCTTCCTGTGTACCAAACCTGTTTTGACTTCAGTAAAGTCTTTTGCATTCTCCAGGATCTGTCTCTGAGTTGGCGCTTTTGAGTCTCCTTGCCTGTGTTCCAAGTCGTACCGTTACAGTTGATACATTTTCATTTATAATTATAGTCCTTATCCTTAGATGAGTATTTACTTAATTGTGTAAAGTTAATTGTATCGTAATTGTTTTGTATTGTTAATATAATTTCCTCTGTTTGTGTCATTGTTGCAGATCACAGCCTAGAATAAATCAGCCTAACTGGGAGGGTCTGTTTCAGTGTTCTTTAATCGGGACACATATCCAGCAACAAGATGAGCAGCAGGAAAAAGAAGTGCAATTTAGAAACATTCTAAATCTGCTTCATCCACAAAAGTCAAATGCAACATTTGCAGTAACAATCTTCCTGTTGCGGGAAGATCTACCTCAAAGAAACTGTGCAGATTTGAGAAGAGAGGAGTAGACACTGCAATGGCCTTACAAACCAGTACGACCAGTTTTTCCAACATTGTTGCAGCTGGCTCTTCAGAACACAACCATCCTCCTCCTCTGCCTCGGTGGCTTCTAGCTCCTGTACCTCAATAAAAGACCCAGTAGTGAGACCAACATTACCACGACAAACAACTCTAGCTTCCTTTGTGCAGAGACCTATGGGCACAATAAGGCAATTCCAGCTGGACGGTGAGTTATCAAAAATGATGACTAAGGAATTCCAGTTGTTGTCAGTGGTAGAGGACAAGGGTTTTAGAACAAAAGCCCTGGAACCATCATATGTCCTTTCCACCAGAACGACCATAAGTGAACTCTATGTTAGTCACATGCCGTTATGTTGACAGATTTAAACTCACCTCACAATCACTAGACTGCTTTTCATTCACCGAGAGGCATACAGCACCAAACCTAGCTCAGGAGCTACTCAGAGCTGCGTCTGAGTGGGGGCATTTCCGACAAAGTGAAGGCATATGTGAGTGACAATGCCAGCAACATTAAGGCTGCCATGAGGCACACACTGAACTTTGTTGTAATGGAGAGTCTCAAGGCAATTAATGCAACTGTGACCAAAGTAAAGGCTGTGGGGAGTTCAGGCACAAGAGCACTAAAGCCTCATAGAAACTAAAAAGCCACACAAATAACATTGGTAACAAGATTCTCTTGTGACATTATTTCATTTATTTCAATCTATTTTATTACAGGTTTGTGAAAAGTAACTTCCAAAGTCATCCCGATGGCAAAAGGCCTACAAAGGATCGTGGCAAAACCTGAGACTGCAGACGCCAGCCAATCACGGACTTGTTGGGGAAATTGAAAGTCTGAACTTGCAGGGAGATTCAGCAGAGTTGAAGATTCTTCTTGCTGAGACCCAAGGTTCCGGAAGGCTCCATTTACAGATGCAGCAACGACCAGGCAGGAAACACACCTGCACCCAGTGTGGGCGCCGGGGGAGCACAGCAACAGAAACCGCTCTGCTGATGCCATGATGAAGGTAAAGACTCTCGTCCTAGCAGGTAATGAGGTTGAGGTTATGCATTGTGGCCAATGTCTGATGATCTGTCCCCTCAGAGTTTTCTCAAACAGGTCAAATTGTGTCAGAGAAGAGGAATAGACTTAGTGCAGAGAGTTAGACAGCTGACGTTCCTGAATGCAAACCTTCCTTAAGGCTTAAGGAGTAATGTGTAGACTAGTGTATGTCCTTGTGACTTTTATTTTTCATATATGTTGGCCTCATTGTTCTTTGGATTTTATAGTTTGACAATTTATGCCCTGTAGGACAGGAGCTGCTATTTTTCATAAGAAGGCACAGAAGAGCTCTGCCTTTTGATGTTAATGTTACAGAATATAGGATCGAAGTGTGCATGCGCAACATGTTTTTTTCAGCATGCATTCACAACGAATGGGCATTAAAATCACTACTTATTCCCCCCAATTATTTTCGTATTCAATGCGTGTAACTGCTCATAACTCATAACATTTTAATAATCATAACATTTTAAACTATTAAAGTAATGCACAAATGAAATACAGAACTCAGAAGAATAAACGGTAATAATGCAAATCTGATATTTAACATTATTGGGTGAGAAAATGGGATTTACAAGAGAGCCTGATGCCACACGTCACTGAAATATTGATATTGTACCACACAGACGGATGAGATTGGATAAAATCTAACTCTGCCAAATAATAAACATCTAAATGTGTAACGATGAAAGGTTAGAAACACTTCCTAAAGCTATTAGGAAAGGAAATGCATCTTTCCTACAAGGCAAAAGTAAAACATATACTGAGAGGACAACGCTAAATGAATATATACTAATATCATAATAATAAAGTAAAGCATTAGGACATATAAATAATAAATACATACACACAATAATATTGTGTGTGTTCAGTGGCAGTGGTTTTCACCCTTGAGTGACCTCCTGGGGATGTTTATAGATCGAGGGCCCAGGTCATATTCTCAGTGGAGTCTGGGAATCGCACGCTCTGTGAGGTTGCCGGCCAGCTGACCATGGAAAACGTCTCTGATGTCTGCAAATAAACTCAGGAGGGGTGTGTGAAGCAAGTTGTAGTGTCAGGTTGTTGCTTTACTGACACTACAACAGTATCCCACAATCATACGCTTCATTGTTTTCCATTCCAGAGGGCAACACGGGGAATCTGGAGTTCAAGCTTGGGCTGGCTGGCTTTTGCCAAGCGCATTTCCTCATATCAAGCAATCTTGGGCAGTGGTCTCATATCCTGTGTTGTATATGATCTGATATTTCAAACCTTCGATATTTCTAATGATTTGTATGCGTTCTACAATGAAGGTGAAACAGGCTGCTGGCACCTCTGCTGCAGGACAACATGCCAGACTCTGTCTCATTGCAGACAGGATCTGCTTTGAGGCATGGCAAAGCTAACTTTTTGTAGAAAAATGGATGGGAAAACGACAGGAATCTTCTGTAAAACACTTTTTTTTTTCATAGTAAATAGCTTTTGATGGGACAGTCCTGACACCATCCACCAGCTCCGGTCCTACAGGTCCCCCTCCCCCACCTAATCAGGAATCTGCTATGGTTGCCTTCGATGTCCAGGAATGGTATAAAAAAAAAAAAAGGAGTTGATGTTGTGCATTGAATTAAACTTGATACATCAACATACTCTCTGCAGCCAACTGTTATGTTTTCCTATATTGTGTAAATATTTGAGTTCGCAAGATTTATCCAAGATAGAATTGTTTTTGGCAAGTTCAGCTCCCTTGCATGTTAGTTTGATGTAACATTTCTCCCTTGGGAAGTGATCAGAATTCAGCAAGACTCTCTAAATGTGGAGTTTCCCGGTACTGCAGGCACTCACGACAGCGGGAGGTTATCCTGCAGCATGCGCTCCTTCTGCACCCCACAAAGAGGAGAGGACACGACACTACTAAGCCTCCGGTATGTTCTAATCCATCAAAATGACGGACGGACTTCAAATTATTGTCATTAAAAAAAAAAGACAAAAAGAAAGAAAATATTCGGTTCACACTTTGTTTGAGAATGTTGTGTTCTGACTTTAGAAACGCTATCAGCTGCTGCCTTTGAGGGCGGTGGACTTCAACATGGCTGCTGAACGACACATTGTATCACTAGAAAGCCGTCTAACGAGTTGAACACATGGATGCATGAACACACAGAGGCACCCACTTAAGGTCCATGTGAAGGTCGACTGGATGGTCGACAGAATGAGAGCCGGGACCAGAGCAGCGCTGGACCTACTCTGTTACTCTATTAGCATTCAAGCTAATCACACAGGATCAGAAAACCTGGAGGTGTCTACACTGGCTGTCGAGTCAAGCAATGTGTCTGGGTTGATTTTGCCATAACGGAATGGTCTGTGTATGACTGGTCTGCTGAAAGCTGGTGAAAGGCTTCTGTTTGTATCCAACAGCTCTATTTTATGGCTCGGAAATACAGCGAGGATGGCAATCTGATGTGAGAGGAACATGCGTCTTTTGGCGAGCAACAAAACAAAGTTGAGGGAGGGCAGCGCTGCAGGAAGCCAAAGTCCCTATCAATTTGACTGTCCAACACACAAACATGTCAACCCACAATTACACCACCAGGGGCCTTGTGTTCTCTCTCCTTGCCGAGTCATGCCAGGAATGTTTGCTGAACTGTATATTCCCACACGCACTGCTCACCTCTATTTGATATTCACTGGCCTGGCCTCACCTGTTGTGCGGTTGTCACAGTGGACCTGACAAATTGCTGGACCACCAGCAGACTGCCTCTCCAGTGAAAATAGTGTTCTGTATTTGACCTGCACTGCTCGGGGTGTGTGGAATGTTGTGCCTTCCTGATGAACTGTCCCAAGTCTGACTGCAGCAGATTTGTTTTCAGGTGTTTCCGCTCTGCAGGAACCAATAGGGGGGACATCTGACCGCGCTGCTCCTCTACACTGCAGCAGATTGCAGTTTGAGTTGATTCATCAGGACAGCAACCCTAACTGTCCCCAATAATCAAAAGCTCCAGACTGATATGCCTGGGCACCAAGATTGGACATTATCAATGAAATGGTCTACTTTGTCTCATCTATCTCTAAAATGATTGCATATGAATGATTAGGATTATTATAATTGCATAAACCTTATCATGATGTGTGAACTGTTTTGTAGTTTGCATGATTTTGGTAGGTCAAACTTTCACTATGGGTGCATCCTAAGGCTTTTGTTTGATATCTCCTCGCTTGAACCGGAAGTGGTTCTGGTTCGCCTTCTTGAAGTCCGTCTGAAAGCTCTTATTTCTGCTCTAAGGAGCGAGGACGGATCTCTCAGGGGCCATAATTAATTACTCCACCCCGACATCTGGCTAATTGAACTGGATGGCGGAGAAGCGTTACAAGTGTAAGTACCCGTTAATTCATGGTTTAAAACGTAACGCAAATGCAACATGTGTTTGCGTTTATTTCATCTGAAACCCTGTTTAGTTATGTCTTGGGGGGGGGTGCAGGAGGAAGCAGGACTTTGCAAGCCAAACTCACGTGACTCTTCAGAGGAAAAGACGTCTCCTCTAAAAACGCATTTCCTCGTTTCTTCTCTCTCCTCGCTTGTTTTTCTGCGTCTCTCCATGTATCAATTTAAGAGACTTGTGATGTAGCCTATATTCCCCTGCACAACTTATACCAATTCACAGTAAGCCTTTTCTGACGTTCATGTTATAATAACCAAGATGGACAAAGATCTAAGCAATCTTTCATCTTTAATGGCATGAACGAGTGGAAATGTTGTTACCAGGTCACCAAACATAAAACATTGGTCAAGGAAACAAAGATTGTCTATACTAAGTTACATGACAATCTGGTCCGTATAGACAACAGTTTTATTACATATACACATCACATTACAATGATGAATCATTTGAATATATTAGAAATGGAATTTGGGTGGCTGTGAGGTGACATCTGACAAAGTACATACTTATAACATAAGCGATTCTGAGTCCTCAGTCCTTGATTAAAGGAGAAAATTTAAATGGAGTAACAGAGGAACAGCAAAGCCTGTATATAGGCATGGTGGCTCTTTCATTCTTACATTGTTGGTATCTGCAGTTGGAAGTGTTACTTGGGAACTTGTGGATTGGGAACTTCCGATTCAAAGTTATTGATAATTGGTTTGAACTTCACATCCTTATTAGTTCGCCATGTAAAGCAAAGAAATTAATTGTTAATTTATGTGTCTGTTGAGATGGTTGTATTGTGAGTTTAGAAATGTGGCCTGACAAGGTGAAAAAGAGGAAACGTTACCCACATCACTGTATTAGGATTCATCCTCTGAGGACCATGACAGTCTTTACTATCGTCAATAGTTTTGTACTGGATAGCAGTTGTGGAGATTGCTCTGGACCAAAGCTCTGAATGAAATACAACTTTGACAGTTAAAAAAATCCATTTTGAATATGGCTATATGTCCAGCAGTTCATCAGCTATGAAAACTGCCTCGTTTGACCACAAAGCTTTTGGCATTTAAAAGCCCAAAGATTACAAAACCAAATCAACCTAGAGAGAAGCAGGCTTCCACCCAACATTTAGCAACATTCTCTTTAAATTGACTTGATAGGGTAAATGTCACCAAAAGGTTTGAAACACTGTATACAGTGTATTCTGTAAACCTCTAGGTGCGAACCAATCAGGAGTTTGTATGTGAGACATGTCTCTGTCAATCCTCAGACCTGTACAGAGGCTTCAGAATCAGCTACGACCAGTGCTTCTCATGCTTGGTGTTTGCTTACTGAAACATTATCACCCTCAGAACTATGGCATTTTGCCATTTGCTGTTGTGAAACTGTATAATTAGAACTGTCTGTTTCTTTGTCTGCTGGTCTGCCCCATCCATGTGCACTTGCTGTTAGTCAGTTGTCTAGTACATAAGTTACATTTGCGTTTCTATTGTCATCAAACCTGCTAACAGAAAGTGAAATGTTCAATATGTGCTCATCATAATTTCTAGTAAAAGAAAGACTCACGTGTGAAGAGTCGATGAGGATTACATTTTTAGCGCTATCTTAATTGCGCAATGTTAAGTTTCATCTCCACTTTTACTAAGTAGGAAACAAAAAGAGAAAACTTAGAGAGTGAAGAAAACAAAACAAAAGAATAAACAGCAGTTCATTTGCTCTTTAACATTTGGTTAAAATATATATCTTGTTCTTTTTCATTTACATTTCATGTTTTTCAGTTTCCTTTTCCCTCTTTTAAAAATTGCTATTTCACGATTAAAACCATGTGCGAATTTTATTTTTTTATAATGCAATTCACTTGCAATTTTCTATATTGCAATATTTTTGTGTGGATGAAATGGGGTAGTGTGTCTATTTTAATTATCTTTAATTATAATTACATTTGAGTATGTGTAGCAATACAAGTCTTCAGAACATTACCTCCTGTCTCTGCTAGCCACGTTATTGATCATGTAGGCAGAGACTGGGCTGTCTGTGGCCTGAGGTTAGTTCAGGGACGTCCTGTCTCACAAATCAAACATGCTTAATTTCCTTCTTATTATGGGCTATTAGTGGCCCAGGCTTAGATATGCCATATTTGTTGCCAGGGGCAGCAGGAAGATAGATGTGATCCTCATGTTGTTTCAGTGGGACTAATGCCTCCCATTAACATTGAGCCCTGTTTGTTCCACAGGAGAGCACTGCCAAAGTACACAGTTATGTAGCAACAGGTGGAGCAGAAAGCTTTACTAAAATGGAAAAGGAGAATCAGACTAAATGATGGGAATCAAGCATGAAACCCTTCATTGTAAAAGAAGGGTGGATCATTTATCTTGGGTAGAAATGTAATTGTTTCCAAAACGTAGCTTGAATGTAAGACGATCCTCCTCTTCCATCATGGACTGCCTTTTGTTTCGATGGCCCATTATTCCGAAACTCCAAAAGTCCCAAAAATGTCCCATTGGACCGAAAGCCAATTATATCCTACGCTATCGCAGCGTGTTGCTCATCACAGCCACACATTGACCTGTGTTGTAACTAAAAAATGCAGAGCTCCAGGTAGCGCTTTGGTCAGACTTCTTAAAACGAAGATGTAGCACTTATTGGTTGCTCCAGTTACTCGGTGTTTTGGATAGAGACAACATGGCAGGAACAGACGGTACTGAGGGAGTTGTTATGGGATAGAGAAGTTTTAAGTCATCCACACATTTTCATAGAAATGTAATAAGCATATATGGACGGTTATTTTGCAACAGTCTGGTGCTTGTTGCACCATCAGGAGTGAAAGAAGGAAGGAGTAGCCCACAAAGCTTTCTTTCTATGTCTGTGAAGAGTTTACAGCAGGGGTGCCCACACTTTTTCAGCTTGGGAGCTACTTTTAAAATGACCAAGTCAAAATGATCTACCTACATTAAAAATTCTAAACATATATTTATTTATATTGTGGCGAGCGCCACGGGAAGCGAATGGATAGAGAACACCAACGAGTCAGAGACGGGAGTACGTTTTATGTTGTCCTGTGCCACATACACCACAAGACCCCAGGTACAACTTTTATTACCAGGAAACTACCACCCGTTAACCACAACACACCGGGGGTCCCCCCTTCCGGGACATAACTCTCACCCATGGTGGCAAAACACACAAAACATGAACACGCATAGTTAAACAACACCACTCACGGACAAGTCTGCGCACTCTTGGTTCTTACTTGGTTCCTACTTGGTCCAGCTTCCCCACTCATTTTTATACCCATTCTTTAGCAGAATTGTATAAATTGGAAGGCTAACTAGCTAATCAGCTCGCGGTGATTTGCAGCTGAGATGAGATCTCAGACTGGCTGACCTGTACGTCAATCAAGTGACAAATGCCATAGTGAGGATGGATGATAGAATAACTTTTGACATTATTTTAAAGCTCACAGCTGATGTTATTTTTCGAGAGAGAGAGAGAGAGAGAGAGAGAGAGAGAGAGAGAGAGAGAGA
>CALSCE010010638.1:185861-200520 GCA_943593645.1 Bovichtus variegatus | reverse complement strand
AGAGAGAGAGAGAGAGAGAGAGAGAGAGAGAGAGAGAGAGAGCGAACTTCTACAGCCTTGCGCAGCCTATTACAGGACCAGAACATGTGTCAGCTCTGCCTTTTCTGTGTGACAGCGATCACATATTTGGTTTACATTAAGGAAGGACCGCCTGGCCTTACTGTATGAGTTCGATGAAGAACCTTGAACTGAATTAAGCCAAAGCGAGCACATTAGAATGACCCATTTACCCTATCTAATGCACTATCCCATATTTGGTCTGATATATCCATTCAAAGCTCTTCCAACCAGTCTTCTAGGATCTTATTAATTTACATTTTTAAGTGAGATGACAGTATCATAAATATTTTTATTTGAGATAAGCCCCTTAAGGTGTGCAGGAATTTGTAAAATAACATGTAGTTCTGTTCTTGGTGGTAGATGTGGAAAATATGGGCTACTGGATAGAACAAAGTGACCAACCTGGAAATAGCGAAAAACGGCTTAAGTGTTGTTATTTAAATTTGGTGGAGAGGGCATCAAAAGTGGCAAAAGTGCCATCTATGTGTCATGAGTCAGAGTGGAAGGCAAATAGGGAATTTCATTGTACAGGGAGATTTGTTTTTATCTGCACGCTTCGACTTGAAATGAAGAGAGATGACGCAGTAAAAAATTCACGCGGTACATGAGACGGGCTCCGTGTTTTTATGACATGTTGGGTGGTTCGCCGATATCGCCACAGACAGCTCCCCAAAAGAAACCCCACAATTATAGTGGGGAAAAATGGAAGATCTCCAATCTCCAATTGGGGTGTTCTGTGCGTTTTGAAGGAAAAACTAAAGTCAAGCAATACTACTGCATGATCCGATGCTACAATGGCAAAATATTCAGTTGTATTGTTGGAGGGTAGCTGTTTTTTTTTTATCTATGAAGAAAATATCAATCTTTGAATATGAGTGATTTTCATGTGACAAAATATGAAAGTTATTTGTTATGTGGACAGATTTTGTCACTCTGATACCGTCACAACCGTGCAAGGTGCAGGCGCAATACTTTACAGATGTGTAGTTGATCAAACTGAAGGTTGAGTCTGAAGATAGGTATCGTCTGAGCAAGGGCGCCGGACTTAGGGGGTAGGAACTGGGGAAGGGGCCATTGGCCCACACACTTTACGCTTACAAAAGTATTGAACAATTTAAACATTTTGACCTGATGATGGCGCTAGATTAAAGGTCAGAAGATCAACCAAAGTTATTATAGTTCATTCTGAGGGAAACATGAATGTTTGAACCAATTTCCATGGCAATTCATCCAAAAGCTGTTGAGATATTTCTGCCATAAACCTGCTGGGGGTGGTAGAGAAAACAGGGGATCACCAAAGTCAGAAGGATCCATCCTCTGTGGTCCGTGAATGTCTGTACAAATGTAATGGCAATCCATCCAATAGTTTCTGAGTTATTTCCGCGTGGTGGACTGACCGACATTGCAATCCCTTGATCCACAAGTATGGCGAAATAACTGTAAAGTCTTTGTTTTCATCACTTTAATTGAACAGAGGCATAAATCACACAGCTTCTTTCAACAGTGTCACCTTTTTTAATGCAGGCTTGTCCTCACGTCATAGAAGACACAAAATGTCATTTGCACAACTAATCTGCAGATTTCTGTAGCCAAGACGATCCTGCGTTGCTACATCATCATTTGGGTAAGTTTGGTAAGCAAACCTGGCACTCAGCAGTCACAGTGGGTGGTATGGCCATCAGCACATTTAACCCATATTGCACCAGTCACATGTGACACAGCAAGGAGTGAGAAAGTCCATCTAAACCATTGAATGTCTGTGGCTGTCTGTGTGGTCCAAAGGACCATTAAATAAAGGGTGTGTCAAGATGGGAATGTCTCAGTAATGTAGGTGAAGGCAACTGGCTTAACCCTGGAAAAGCAGGTTGTAGGCATTCATTTTAAAGCGCAGTCACGTTTGCTGCATCTGGACCAATATTTTAACTACATTAAACCTATATTTGACTGCCCTATAACATACCTTTGCAAATATTTGTATGTAAACCGTGTACTGCAAGGGGTTACTGTGGTGCAAGGGGGTACTGCATTGGAATTTACTGGAATATACAGTACTGTGTTACCTCTAGAGCTCTTCAAATTGTAAACCAGCTGGATCTTTGCTTTAATTATCCAACTCATTCCTCTCTTTTGGGAAAACATGACTTTATGATTGATGTCAGCGCTGCATTAAACACTGTAATTTGGTCTGCTCAGGAAACAGTGGAGCTGCAGCTCAGTCAGAGTGATGCAGCCAGGCTTTTAACAGAGACAAAGATAAAAGAGCTAATTGCGTCCTTTCTTCAAGTCAATACGTTGGCTTCTAGTATACATCAGCATAGAATAGAATAAAGTTGTGCTTGTCTATAAAGCCCTGAATGATCATATATGTTAAACCTGCTTAAAAACTATGAGCCAGTCAGACATCTCAGGTCATCTAGTTATAATATTCCTGCATAGCCGAGAGTCAATTCAAAGTCTTACTTAGCTATATTTTAGTTGTGTATAGCTTTATTTATGATTATTACTCTTAGTATTGTTATCAGCATCATCATCACTATTAGTATGATTGTTATTACAATTCTCTCTTTCTCTTTTTGTTCTTTCTTCTTTTCTTTTTAATCTTTGTGTAAAGCGCATTTAGTTTCCCCCTGGGTATGCAAAGTGCTACATACATAAAGCTTGCCTTGCCTCTGTCAGTTAGAAACCCCATACGTAAGCTAAGCCAGAGATGTGTTGATGTTGCAGTGATTCCCTGGCCAACAGAAGTCCGTGAAAGTCACAAATATCTTAATTCCCCTGTAGGTGTCTAGAACATCTCACAGCTCAGCAGGCTCCCAGTGCCTCGGGCTAAAATAAGACCCTGTGGCCATAATGCCAACCATGTAGTCAAATCTAAGTTGGTGGATGTGTATTTGCGTGGGCGGCATATTTAACAAGAAAGGCAAAAAGAAAAGCATTGGATTTAAGGATAAAAATGCCTGTCTGCTTTGAGGCGAACTGTAATAATAGGTTGGCAGGCTGGAAGACGTGAACATTGTTATCCACGTTGCACGCTAACCTCAGGGACAAGACGAGCCTGCTAGTGATGCTCGGTCAGATAAATGTGGACCAGGTCACATTACTTTTGCTGTAACAAGCTTCTTTACATGCAATTACAGGCATGCAGAATGAGTTCGCTCAGCATTACAGGAGCATTTTTAGGTTCTTACAGCGCTCAGTAAACCGACTGCCCATGTGTCGCTCCTCATAGACTATTTTCAGGTTGGAAATGGCCTTTTTTTTCCCACATGGAGCGTGACAAACGACCTTATAGCAACAGGTCTGCGTGCTGGAGAAAGGCAAAGGAGAGAAAATATATTGTGCATATGCTGGCATGGCCAATAATGTGCTACGGTTGGAGAAACCTGTTTCCTGTTTATTGTTCCATCCAGCTAAGGGATTTTCGCACCAACGTGTAGCTGTATAAACAGCTACTTTGACGGACGTTGCATTTCCTTTGCTATACAGAAGTGGTTTCTGCCTCTGTTAATTATTGATCTGCATGTTTTTCCACTGGTCACATTCTTTGCTTTTTCTTTTTTGGAATTGGGCCATAAAATCAAAGTGTAGGAGGTTGATCATGCGGCGGCAGGTGGCCTGATCTGTCAGTTGACTGCTCCTGTGGTTTAGAGTGTGTCTGTTCCCAGTGTTGCCTCTTTAACAAGGAAACGGGACAATAAACATTCTGTATACTAGTTATTCGTTTTATTAAGTATGTTTTAGAGGAAGTGTATTTTCTAACTATCCAGTTAACAAAGTGTTACATGCTAAGTGGAAGGGGTGGGGGGGGGGGGGGGGTTTAGGACTGTGACACTGCAGAGCTGGAGTCCAGTGTGTGGTTAGGTCCAGGGTACTTAAACATTAAGGTTAAGGTTAGCAAACGCTGGTGGTTTTGGTTGAACACTAAGAGTCTGCCTTTCTTTAGCAGCTCTATGAGGCATTCATTAGGCAGCAGCACTTTGTGCTGAATGCTAACATGCTCATAATGGCAATATTACCATGCTGATGTTTAGCTGGTAGCATCTTAGCATGTTAACATTTGATAATAGGCACCAACAACAAAGTACAGCTGAGGCTGACGGGATTGTCATTAGTTTTGCACTAATACGTAGGGCTTAAATCAAAGCAGGCTATTGAAACAATTCAATTAAAAGCAAATATGACGGTTCATTTAGCAGTTGTCGAGACGCTACTTAGAACTCAGTTACTATTGCAATTTAGTTGAATACAAAAATCACATTTTTAGGAGACCGGATTGGTTTAAAGGGGACATATTATGCAAAAAAAAAAAAATTTCATTGCTTGCATTAACATAAATATGTGTCCCTGTTGTGACTAGAGACACCCAAAGAGTGAAAAGACAGGATGGTCAGATTGGATGCTGGACATGACGTCCTGTGGTGTTCATGTGCCATACAGGTTCTGGGGTGGATCAGCGTCGAATCCATTCCCCCTGCTCACAGTTCCCTCATCATCCCTGCAGTCAGCTGACCTCCTGCTCCTTTACCTGCTCACCTGTCCTCACTCCCCTCAGTAACTTTTACTCTAATCTTTGTGGTATAAAGAGTCCTATGATGCTGAAGATTTTTAATGCGCTAAAGAAAGTCTCGCTGACACCCGCCTCCTCATTTTGTATTAGCATGTTTACACTTCAATTAATCAAATCGAAACAAAACATGGCCGGTCGAGCTTTGGCGAGCTGGAACTGCTTACGTCTGAACCGAAATGTGTGGGCTACAGTCCGTCAATAGAGTGCTAAATTATATATTTTTTAAATGCTCACAAATAGCATGCACACTAAGATGTACAGTCAGCTTTCAACAAAACTGAGAATCAGTTTAAATTGGAGGGGCCGCTGGTATCTCCCCCTTAATATTGAAAGTATTAAGATTTGCCCCGTCTGCTCTTAGCTGTCTGCGGCTGCTAGGACCAGGCTGGTCCACGCCATGGCCGAGGACCACGCAGTAACCACTGACATCTGAAATTGCTAAATAAAAACTCTGACCACCGGCCAGTTCGGCCTGGAATGGATCCGCCCCTGCTCACCAGTCACTCATCACTTATACTGGTCCACTTCCTTTGTTCCTCTGCCTGTTCATCAGCGTTGCTGTAGCAAGTGCTGTACCTACCATGAGGAACGAGTCCTGAAACCTGGAAATTAGTAAGCATTGTTGCACTTCCAATTCCCTGGTCAATAGGTTTTTTGAATGGGATTTGTTTGCCTGAAATAAGGTAACACAAACTTAAGAGATTTTAACGTTTTGTTCTAAGTCTTAAATATGTCAGTAAACCCCACTCGTGAACTTTCAAGCTTTTTTTACGTGTTAAAAAAGGCGGTTCCTAACAGGAGGCTAGATGAGACTACTAAACGTCATCACGCCAAACACTTATCTGCCGTTAGCCTATTGGCGCTGAACCTTCTGTAGTTTGTTTATAACCTAACGCTAGCTTTTTACTTCTGCCGATTCAATTTATGCTTCAAAATGATCATAAAATCATAAAAGGTGGTGTTCATTTCTGAGGATTATCTTGCTAAACAGTGTATTATAAACGTTTGTTTGCCACAGAGCTTATTTTTTGCAATTATTATTCCAGACCAAATTTATAGAGTAGAAGAAAAATATTAAATATTACCAGACTTCAGTTGTGTTTTTTTTTACTATGATATGATTGATGTTTGTATGCTCATTTGTGTTCATGTTGAGCTTAATCACCTCGCGTCTGAAGTCCTGTGCTCCCTGGCAATTCATCCCAATCTACATTTGTTCTGTCTGAAGCCATGTTGGATTTCTCCTGCGCTCGCAGAGGCCCGGGATGGGAATTATGTGAATTACACACACACACTGCTGTCATGACTGTGCTGAAAGGCTCTGGTTATTTCGATTTCAGTTTTCATACCACGCAAGAGTCACCGCAGTGCGGGTGGAGGCCCCTTTTGAGTGTATAGTCAGTCTGACACGCTCCCAAAATAAGACACACCCTTTTTTTCCATGTCCTTATGTGACCCGACAACCTCATCTCAGCCATCTCCAGACACAACACACAGAGACACACTCTCAATCTTCTGCATGATCACTTGCTCTTTCACCATGTAACACACCCACTGACTGGGCTTTTATGAAACTAAAGAGATTAGTGAGGTGGGGTAAAAAGAAGGTAAACTGAATATATGTATATATGTATTTTTCAGTGACATTTATTTTGTGCAATTTTTACGTTTTATAATTAACCAACTAATCTGTGAATCTAGATATGTTGCCACTATCCGGGGGCTGTACGCTCCATGTACACTTTGATAGTTTGTTTATTGGACTAAATCCAAAGTGTTAGAAACGATAAATTCCACCTGCACTTTAGTCTTTTCCTCCCCGCTGCCAGGAGACCACCCTACCGGGGGGAGAGCAGAGATTACAGGAGGCGGACACCCAGTCAGCAGCCGCAGCAACTCGAATTTAGCCAGCACAAATTCCAGCGTCGGCATCATGCCTTCGCAATCATTCTGCATGATAATCAGCCGTGTGCTTCTGTTTGTTGCAGGGACAGTGTATATTTTCGGAGCAATGGGCCTTTGTTTTCTGGGTAACAAACTGTCGGACACATGGGCTTTTCGGTCCAATGGGATATTTTTCAGACAATTGGGGTTTTGGAATAATAGGAACAATTGCATGGCACCGCGAAACATCGCAAAAGTAATACGATGCTGATGCGCAAATTAATTTTGAAAATAGCAATGGCCGATGGTGTCAAAGGTAACTCATCAACTTTATCAGTCAGTCATTGACACAGTGACAGACTTTCGTGTTTATAGGGCTGACCTTTGCTTTCCTGCGGTCCAGCCAAAAATAACAAGTGGGGCCAGTTTGTATGCAGACCCAGAGGGAGGGTGGAGGCAGAGGAGAGTGTGCGAGAGGAGAGATGCAAACACTGGCACAGCTCTACGGAAGAAACGAGTTATGTAACGTAACCATCACTCATCCCTACCACAACGTGACATTCGCCCGTCCAAATGAAATAGGTGGGGCTGGAAGCTTGGTGACGTAGTGACTACTCGCAGGCCTAGGCTGTGAACTGCTATAGATGCTGAGCTAATGTCGTGTTCTTTTATTTAGAAATGGAGACGCATAGAAATCAACTTCAGAAGACTTCCCTTCATATTAACTGTATTTATTCGATGATGATATGGTACACATTACAAAAGTACTCAGCTGAGGACCGCCCCATTTCACTGTTCCACAGACCACATTTAAGTAGTTACTCTGTCTCACAGATCCATAGAATGGCCACAATCTCTTGTTTACAACATATTTTATACCCGCCGCCTTTTGGGTATAGTCTTCTCTCGTTGGTTGGCTGGGGCCAGGTCCTATTGGCCCCTTGTTGGCACTTAGTGTGTCCACGCCTCTTAGTGCTTCTCTGCTCCAATCAGATCTTCTGTCACCCTTTTAGGTGGTGTACTCTTCCGCTTCACAGTTTACAAATATTGCATCTTATTTCACAGTAGTTGGCCACTATACTATGCGTAGTCACTTAATTCAATAACATTTTTCATATTTCATTTAATACTTCTAAATAAGGACACAATAAGGCACATTGTAACAGTTTATATATTGATTATTCTCACACTAACCATGAACTGGCAAGCCAGCCCGGCGAGGCTGGCATTAGTCAGTCACAATAGGTCCTGGAGATTCTGTTCTCCACCTTACTTCACACTGGCATTTTGTTCACCATTGTTCACCATTTTGGGGAAAATTGAGTTCTCCAATCAAACAAGCTTGCTAACAGTTAGTTAGCCTGGTTGCTAATGGGACGATAAGGTTACACAGTTAAATCAAAAAACAAGACTTTCAAGCTCTGCATACCCGTAAAGGTCAGCACTGTCAAGGTGGCTCGTGGCTTTGTGTGTATGACATGATCATCCTGGCCAGAATAATTGCGATTCACGATATAATCCCGTTAACCAGCAAAATATGCTTAAAACTCTTATAATGGCATTTAAAAATGTCCTCACTTTACTTTACAATTATGTTAAGATGCTAATATTTGTGTTTCATCACATTAAGGACAAACTTTTTTTAATGAATATCCTTTTTTTAGTGAAAAACAAACAATCTTAAATAAGGTCATCTCCATAAACCCCCTTGTTAAAATGGCCAACTTTACAGCAGAAATATACATGTTTACAGCCGAGTACAAAAAAACGGTTTTGGTCTCTACAACTATTTTGCTAATTGGATTTTTATATAACTCACCCTTTTTACTAAATATTAAAGCTCTTCAGAAACCTATTGGTGATGTGACGGAGACTATGTCCGTATTTTATACAGTCTGTGGTTTTAAAGCACAAATAAATGGTAAATGGACTGCATTTATATAGCACTTTTCCAATCTTTGCGATCACTTAAAGCGCTTTACAACACATCAGCATTCACCCATATTCATACAGAGTCAGAGGCTACAAGGTGCCACATGCTCATCAGAGATAACCACTCACACACCGTTGGCCTTCGGGAGCAATTTGGGGTTCAGCATGTTCCCCAAGGACACTTTGACATGCTGACCGTAGAGGCTGGGGATTGAACCTTGTTGTCACTCTGCTGTTCTCTCTGCTAGTAAACGTGTGTGTGTGTGTGTGTGTGTGTGTGTGTGTGTGTGTGTGTGTGTGTGTGTGTGTGTGTGTGTGTGTGTGTGTGTGTGTGTGTGTGTGTGTGTGTGTGTGTGTGTGTGTGTGTTATTGTTGCAGAGCTGCTAAATGGCTTACTGTGATGTATATAACTGAGTGTCATGCAACATCAGGACAAACTCAGAGGCTGACAGTAAGCAGGCCCAGAGCTCCTCCTCCTGGTTAACACAGCTACTTCAACAGGAGAAAGGTTTGACATTTAATCACAGGTGGAGAATTTCCCCTCTTCCCGCCTCACTTTTATAGTATCTGGTCGTGTTTTTTTTTTTGTTTACTGATGTCCCTTTGACCATTGTTCTCTGACTGTAACTCCACCACAGTGCAGTACAGTACAGTATATATATATGAGATGATAAAAATGATGATACACTCAGTTATTACCATGCGCTCTAAACTATGATATTAACAAACAGTTTGTCCCCATGTCTTCCCTCTCATGCTACTTTCAGGCTGCCCTACCTTAACGTTGGTCTATACAAAGCCTAAAAAGAGAATACCGGCATACTCAAGTTTTTTGCCCAAAAATAATCTTATAGTCTCTATTTTTATTTATAGTTAATGTTTTCCTAATGAGAAGCCAGAATAAGATATCAGTCAAAAATAAGACAGAGGAGCACAGTTCACTTTGTCGTATAGATGGAATAAAACTTAATCAGAAAGTAAAATACTGATACCAGATGAGGCTGATTGTCTGCACTGCAATTTGCCCGGAATGGCAGAAGTTAGTGTTTCTTTTTAAGACGATAGTCAATTTGAAAGCTTGACTATTAAAGAAACTTTAGAATAAACAGTTTTATAAACCAAAACACTGGTTAAAAAAAAAAGAAGAAAGAAATTCAATTGAATGTTGAGTGAGATGGCTCACTATTTAAAAGCCGACCGTGACCGAAAGTAGGATATTGCTAGATCCGGCTGTGGATCCATCTTGTGTCACTGCTGTTACACTATGCCAGTGGTTCTCAACCTTCTTGCCTTGAAGCCCCCCTATTTATATTTAATAAAAGTGAGCCCCCACACCTAATTTTTTCGAAAGAATTTTATAAAAATCCTCAAATGAATTCTTTAATTTGAATAAATATAGTCAGATTAAAGGTCTTTTTTTATTTATTTAATCAACTTTCTTAATATTACGCGTCAGTGTCATCCACATAAATAAAGTGATGACCGCCTTGGGCTTGCATCCCTCTGACCAGGAAAGGAATGTCTGGTGTGATGTCGTGACAGCCTATCAGGTCCCGCCCCGTTCACTAGATGTTTTGTGTTGTGTTTGTACTTCCTGTTTTATTTTGTTAACTGCATGTTCCCTCTCGTGTCTGTTGTTCTTACTTCCGGTCCCCAGCTGTCCCCAGCCGAGTTCCTGATTCCGCGGTTTCCTCGATCCTGTTTCCGTGACCTGACTCCATCTTCACCTGATCCCTGCCTGTTGTTCCGCTACGCTGAGGACCTACCTGTGCATCGACCCCGTTTCTGTGACCCAACTCTGCCTTTGGACTCTACCTACATGTTCTCTATGTCTTGCTGTTTACCCGTGTATCGACTTTGCCACCAAGATTTAGTAAAGTCTTTCTTCCTCATCACCGTGCTGTCTCTGAGTCGTGCTATTGAGTCTCTCTCCCTGTGTGTACTGGTCGTACCGTTACAGTACGTACATGGACTCGGCCGACTCGGAGACTGTTCTTTCAGCGATCCCTGACGGACGGTCAGACGGTGTTCCAGAATACCACCAGTCGTCAAGTGGATCAGCTGACTAGACAGCTCCAACAGCTGGGTACACCCGTCCAAACAGCACTTCCTTCGATTTCTACACCACGGGAGCCTAGCACTACGGGGCTATTAACAGCAGCCTCCCCAGTGGTCATCCTGAGTTCTACTATGATTCACCTCTCCCGTCCTGAATGTTTTTCTGGGGATTTGGAGAATTGCAGACCGTTCTTAACGCAGTGTGACCTACATTTTGAGCTTCAGGCTGCCTGTTTCCCAACAGAGGTTCAAGGTAGCGTACGTAATCTCGTACTTGTCTGGACGGGCTGAAGCATGGGCAACGGCGGAATGGGCCAGAGAAGCACCCATTTGCCAATCGTTGAGGACCTTCACTGAGACATTAAGGAGGATTTTCGATCAAACTGCTCCGGGTCGAGAGGCGGCCTGCGCTCTCACTAGTCTGCAACAGGGTTTCGGACATTGGCAGCCGACAGCGGTTGGAATGAGCAGGCGTTATTCGACGCTTTCAGAGGTGGATTATTGGACCGCATCAAGGACCAATTGGCACCATTGGCACTGCCGTCTGATTTAGATTCCCTCCTCACCATGTCCTTCCAGATCGACAACCGCCTCTGTGAGAGAGAACGGGAACAGAGACTGTTAGCAACCGCAACCCGTGGAGATGACAAATCAAGGTTTAGTGAGACCCCGGAGACAGAGCTCCTTCTATGCGGTGACCGAACCAGAGGAACCGATGCAGGTGGGACGCACCAGGCTATCTCCAACAGAGAGGCAACGCCGGATGAGGGAAGGCCGCTGCATCTATTGCTCAGAGTTAGGACACTTCGTGGCTAGATGTCCACTAAAGGACCACTCGCCAGTAAAGAGGGCACTGGTGAGTTCCGCTACACTGAGGACCTACCCATGGATCGACCCCGTTTCTGTGACCCGACTCTGCCTTTGGACTCTCCCTACATGTTCTGTATGTCTTGCTGTTTACCTGTGTATCGACTTTGCCACCAAGATTTAGTAAAGTCTTTCTTTCTCATCATCGTGCTGTCTCTGAGTCATGCTATCGCGTCTCTCTCCCTGTGTGTACTGGTCGTACCGTTACAGTCAGCTTCCTAGAGGACATCAAGCCTGTTACGTGCCCTTGTATATACATATGGTTACAAGGGCGCTGAAGGCTGTCTCAGACACGTATGTCGTGCTTAAGGGGAGAATGACTCTTGGCGCTGCGTGTTCGGCCGGTCTGGGTGCAACAGCTATTTGACGATCCAAAACAGTTTTTTCCCTTGAAATATTCAGCAAGCTCATCTTCACAGTTGAGGTAATCCACGTCCTCGAGGCCGTAAATGTAGAGGTCCATCACCCACGAAACTTTGAATAGCGATATCTCATGCTCTGATTTATCTATTATTTATTATCTGAGGGTTGCACATGTATGCTTTTCTTCACAAGGCAAGTTATAATTAAAATCAAGATTTGTTTTTTATTTGTGTTTTATGTTTTCCCTCTTTGTCGTAACTATTATTATGATCGTTATAACCATGATGAGTATTATTACTATAATCACTATTATAATAATGTCAATCGCCATACAAAAATAATTAATGCCATGTTTTTAGGAATAAAATGTTATATAAATCAGGCTCTGAATGATACTATATGAACAAACACCTCTGTAAAAACCTTCAGGATATAGAGAAAATGGTGTTAAAAGATACAATTCAATACACTACGGAACACACCACAGGTGAATTTGGTATAAAAAAATTTAACACGTTTTCTGATATGCTCTCAGAATAGATCAGTGTATGAAACATGATTTCTTTGCCTGCAGTGTCTTAAAATCCACTTCTTCCTGTGATTTGACTTTGACTGTAATTTACCAGACTTTAGGCAGCATTCTAAAGACTGTGTGAGGAGAGCTGACAGGCTGAAGCATCTTGTCGATGTGGGCTCTGCTCAGAGGGACAGACTCAGCAGAGACTGTGCTGGTGTGGGAGGGATTGGGAATGTAATGGGATGAGAGTGTGTACACACAGGGGTCTTCTGCTGGATTACTTCAGGAAATGCAAACTTTCATCAGCAAGTAATCCTGTGCTGGATACTATTTCTCCAAAATCAAACACAAACATACATAGAGGAAGTACTGACAAAGCTTAGAATCCAGACAGTTACAGAGGTATGGAAAAAAAGGATGCATCCATGAAATAATCACATTTCCCTGTGATGTAGCCCGGGATTAAAGTTCTCCGTCGCTACGATGGATTTCCGTCAATTGGCTGCGTAATTACAGCACTTTACATTTTCCAGGTTAGTAATAATATACATAATGTATAGTAATAATAAACATACACAGAAACATTCTGCTTTTGCGGTTGCAGTGTCAGGGTTTAATACGTTTCTGTGGCCGGCATAAAGCCATATGAAGGTCAAAAAACAACGTGGGTGACATCTGGACGAGCCAACGCACGGGACAGCACCAACACGGCACGGGGAAGAGGGAGGCAGTGAGAACAAGGGTGCAGTCATTTAGCAATACAATGTTCACGTCATGCAAAAGCCTTACATAATACCGCTGATGAGAATTAATTTGAATGCGGGTTGTGTACTAATACGCGACGATGAGCACTGATGAAACGATTTTCATCACACTGATTGAGTGCCAAAAAGCTAGGTAGTTAGCGAATAAGTACAAGAGCACTGTCACTTAAGTACTATATAAATGTTAATTTTCTGTACTCTGTGAATCCGTTGGACTCATACATCTTTTTAAAATGTATTTTTAGGATCTTTATGAAAGAGAGGGAGAGAGAGAGATACAGAGAGATAGAGATACAGAGGAGAGGTACATAGAGAGAGATACAGAGAGAGAGAGAGAGATACAGAGAGAGATACAGAGAGAGAGAGATACAGACAGAGAGAGAGAGAGAGAGAGAAAGAGAGAGAGAGAGATACAGAGAGAGAGAAAGAGAGAGAGAGAGAGAGAGAGAGAGAGATACAAAGACAGATACAGAGCGAGAGATACAGATATTTTTTTAGATTTTTCAAAAAAACACTTTATTTATATATATTTTATCTTAACAAACATTTATAAATAAATCATATTTTTAAGAAACAAAATAAAAATTATCCAATAAAAGCTTATGCAAAATGCAATTCATCTTTATCAATGAAACAAACAATGTCTTTGAAGCCCCAACGCTATTTAAAAGTCTCTAAATCTTCAATATGTTTATAAAATCTGAACTCCAGCCAGAGTGTGGCTCTGATGTTACACAGCCTCCTGCCCTTCTCTATTCTCTATTCTGTTCTTCCTGCTGACATAAAAGGTCATCTTGGCTTCTCCTAAGAGGAGGTTTAGGAGCTGCCACTTTTCCTTGTTTGTCTTCTTGTAGGCAGCTCCCATGATAAAAACACTCTCAGTAAAAACTACATCAAAGAGACTAAAAAACAATGTTAAAAGAGAGAAGAAACTTGAAAATTTTTTTCTCTGCTCTGTGAAGAGACAGTTTGTCCGGATTAATGACCTTGAGCAGGGGGCCGGTCAGTTCCCCCAGCCCTGGGCTCAGGTAGATTTCTGGAAACGGGTCTGCCAGGTCTGGATCAGCCTTTCCCCGGCTGTAGTTCATCAGGCGGCTCTTGTCCTCTCTGGAAAGCCTCTGGTTCCAAAGCTACAGGATCCTCTGGGCCACCCGGACAGAGTTCAGACCCAGCAGAGAGCCCAGGTCTCCCAGTTCTTCTTGACAATTATTTTCTTGCCTAAAAACACGCCGAGATATTTAAGGCTGTCCCTTCTCCAGGCCAGGCTCTGAGGAAGAGCTGGGAGACCGCCACACCACCCACCGACAGCGAGGGCATTTTTTTCCAATTCACCCTCGCTGCCGATGTTACACTAAAACTATTAACAATACTGGTTAAAATGTCTGCATCCCTCTGGCTTCTTAACAATCAATAACAATAACAATAATGTCATCCGCGTAGGCCGATAAAACAATGTTGCTATTAAAACCAGGTAAAAACAGACCCTGTAGGTTGGAGCGTATTTTGCAGAGGAGAGGTTCCAGGGAGAGCGCATAGAGCATCCCCGACAGAGCACAGCCCTGCCGGACCCCTCTACACACTCTAAAAGGAGCACACAGACCACCATTAAACTTCAGCACACTCTCAACTTCACTGTACAAAACCCTG
>CALSCE010010638.1:164536-175664 GCA_943593645.1 Bovichtus variegatus | reverse complement strand
ACCCTTTCTCTGTCTAAAAACACTCCAGAAATAAATAAAGACCTCTCAAAATTTTTTATCAAAGGTTAAAACTGAGTTAAAATGCCAGTATGCGCTTCTTGGCACAATGTTTCTAATAAAAACATTACATAAAAGCAAGGAGTGATCTGTAAAACCAACAGGTATCATAGTGCACATTTAAAAAAATATTAAAATGATGTTTAAAACAATAAATACGGTCTAACCTGGCTGAGGAGATCCTATTCTCTCTCAGGTGGAACCATGTGTACTGTCTAGTGTCTGCATGCATCCTCCTCCACATATCCACCAGGCCATGAGAGTGGACCAGCTGCCTCAGAGCATTCTCTAAAGATGCATTTTCTGTACAGTTAAAATCCCCTCCCAAGAATAAAAAATCCTCCGAGGCACAGCCATTTAAAACATTATTAACTTTTTGTAAAAACAGCTTCCTCTCTGCCCCGATTGTTGGAGCATACACATTTATAAAAACAGCAGTAAAAAAGTCAAACCGTGCTTTAACTAAAAGCAACCTCCCCTCGATAAAATGCTCAACCTCCAGTGAGACTGGAGTAAAAGACTTGGAGAAGAGGAAGCCCACTCCTCCACTAAGAGAAGTGTTGTGGCTTAAAATGACTTCCCCTTCCCACTCTCTCCTCCAGTCTGTCTCATTAAAACAGTCGCTGTGCGTTTCTTGTAAAAAAAGTATATCAACATGATTCATTCTGGCGGTTTCATAGATTTGTGCTCTTTTTTTTTTAAACTATGGCTCCATTCACATTTAAAACACCCACTCTACAGCTATCCATAACAAAGGATCTGTTAAAAGCAAAAATAAAAACAAATACATTTTTTTAATCTAAAAACCTCTTGGTCAGTGAGGCCAGACTTTCAACATTTCAGCCGCAGACACACTTGTGGGCTTATAAGCAGCTTCTTCTCGGAGGGTGACTTCATTCTCCGCTCAGGACGCAAATAGTCCACCAAATCTTAAAATAGCGAATAGTTGTTTGTTGTTTGTTTGCTGCTATATGAATGCTCAAGTAAAAGCCTTTAAAGTGAAACCTTTAAGCAAAAGTAAAAGTACAGATATTTAGACATAGTCAAAGAAAAAACACATTTTTTTACATTAACGAGAGTAAAAGTTATTGTAAATGTAATACTTCCACCCCTGCTAGCATATATAACAAATATTTTTTATGTATTTACTTTCTATTAAGACTTGCTGGTCTTCACTTTACCACGCTCTCTCTCGGGGGTTGGGAATGACTCACTGCCCCAAGCAAGGGAGTTCTCAAGCAAATATCTCAGGGTCCTGATGGTGACTGGTGGTAAAATGGAGCGTGAGATGGACAGGTGTTTCGGTGACAGCAGTGATGCAGGCATTGTTCTGTGTGGGGAGGAGGTAGCTAAAACGGAAGCACATATCTCAAATTTACCAGACCATCTACGTTCCAACCCTTACTTATGGTCATGAGCTTTGGGTGGTGGCTGTAAGAAGGAGATTGCAGATACAAGCGGCCAAATTGAGTTTACTCAGTGCGGTGGCTGGGCTGAGTCTTAGAGATACATGAAGGGTGATGAGCTCAGACATCCGGGTGGATCTCGGAGTAGAGCCGCTTTTCCTTTGCGTCGAAAGGGGCCAGCTGAGGTGGTTTGTGCATCTGCATCAGGATGCCTCCTGGGCGCCTCTCGAGAGAGGTTCTCTGGGCACGTACAACTGGCAGCAGGCCCAGGGGAAGATCCAAAACACGCTGGAGAGATTATATATCTCCTTTGGCCTGGGAAAGCCCCGAGGTTCCCCAGGAGGAGCTGGAAAATGCTGCTGGAGAAGGATGTCTGGAATACCCTGAGCCTGCTGCCCCCGCGACCCAGTCCCGGATTTGCAGAAGAAAATGGATGGATGGATAATGCCATCCAGATGAGTTCCTTTTAATCACAATAAGTTAATACTGACTTGATCTTCATCAGCTTGACTAAATTGCTGTATTTGATTAAAACCATTATCTTTCCCTAATTCCCTAAAATCATTCTTACATATACCAGCACCACAGCCCAGCTAAAATAACAGCAGGTTTACCCAGAAGCTACAAGACTTCCAGTAAAACAACAGAAAAGGCTCAGGAACAGCCAAAGCCTATATGTGGAACAGTTTCCTGGTTTATTTGAACAGATGATTTTCCTTCAGAGGTTCTAAATCAATCCACATCTGTGGGCAGCTCCTATGTTCTATCCTGAGTGTCCTCTGACAGCAATTGTTAGGCCGCTGATTCTCTCACACTGGTATTAGGTCAGCATGGGCGATGGGTAGGTGTTTTTAGGTTGAACTGAAATGAACACTCAAATATGCTGAGAAATGTATATATATATATATATATATATATATATGGTGTTTGTTTCGACTTGCAAACACATTTGATCAAGATTGTAATGAGCCAAAAAGAAGACATCAGCATTGTATTTACTTTCCTGCAGTGAGAGAGTGTACTATATGTGTGTATGTGTTCTCTAGTAGAGGAACATTGTGGTACTGGTTGATAGAATACATTTCATGTATTAATGTGAGGAAGGTGACAGTGTCCTTGTTGCTCCACACAGATTGTTTTCAGTTCGACTGATGTTTAAGTCACATGCTTCATGTTCACCTTGCACTTTGCATTGTACATGTGCATAAAAAAAACAGGTGGATGGAAACACACTTAGTGTTGCCAGATGTACAAATATTGTCATATTTGTATGATAATTCTTTGTGCAATGTACAATTAAAAAAAACAACAACAACAGCTTCTCTGTCATAATAGCTGAGCGGATTTGAAGCCAACTTGAAACATATTCCAAAAATAAGTTTACCTTCTTTCGAAAAGGAAAAAAATATGCACAACAGCTATATTATAAAAGCTAACATAGTTCCTTACATAAAATAAATATGTAATTTAAACTTTAGCTCGACTTCAATGTAACTTATCATAGAGGCTATTATGTGCATGAGCTGTTCTGGTGTTTCCAGTCAGGAAACATTGCAGGTTTCCTTTTCAAGATGTATTCTTTTTTTTTTATGTTTCGAATAGCACACAGATGAGGCCACTTGGGTCCAGTAGAGAGGCAGAGGCTGCGAAAGAATCACTGGGAGAGAGGAGCTACGGGATAACAGTCATGAATGCATAAAAATGTGCATGTGATGAAATCCACCACTGTCAATATGGTTTGACCACGAGTGTGTGCACTCCCCATTCATTTCTGTAACTGTCTTTGTAGCATTAATACACAAAAGGAGACTCACTTTGGTTTTCTGTGGAGCTGCATTTTGCAAAAAGCTCTCGTAGCTTTCTGTAGAGTAGCAATTGGCTCCTTTTTTTAATGAGATGGGTCAGGAAGGATTGTCCTTTGCTAAGAACAGAGGACTTCCACACATACTGTCAAAGCCAGTGTTTGTGACTTCCCTCCCACTTCTACGACGTCAGCAGAATTGCTGCTCTATATTCCAGTCATTATCCAACGTGTCACAGTGTCCCACTGTGTGTTCCTCTTTTAGCTGCTGCATGCTTTTTCTGACTCCAATCGTCAGTGAACTTGGACTGATGTGCTTTCATCTGATCTAATTTGATCTTTTGATGCATATCAGTGAGGTTGTATGCCATACCACTGTCTGTAAGTTTGTTTAATGGATACAGCCATAGCTACCATTGGGGATATACTGATGAAGGTATTGCCTCGTGGCATTTGAGGAGTTTAACAACCAAAGGACTAGTTAACATTATACAATGTCAAATTCTACAAAATTGTAAGCTTGCACTCTTGGATGTTGCTGTGGATTTTGCAGCACAGTAGGGAGAAATATAACAGCACAATACCAGATTTCTTCAAATGGAATGGAAATTGACGATTTTAATCCTCTTTTAACGATCACACACATGAATACACAGAACAGACAGGGAAATTTAGACTCTGCATTACATCCAGCTATTTAAACCTGCTATTGGGCAGCTATTGTATCAGAGCCCAGGGAGCAGTGTGGGGGTCCGGTTGCTCACTGGAGGCAGTGCCCAGGAGCTGAACTGGTACCTCTTAAAGTACCAGTCCACATTATATACTTGGTCCATTTGGGGATTTGAACCAGCGACCTTCCGGTTCCCAAGTAAAATATCTTAGTCTATATTGCATTCTGGGTAGTTTTGGTTAAGAGGGAACATTTTACAGTGTATTTAAGGTTTGCTGTAACCTGGCTGTAATACAGGATTTCTTTGTATAGCGAAAGTGTAACACCTGACCTCATGAGTGCAAAAAAAAAAAAAAAATCATATAATTACTATTGCTAAAGTATAACTATAATTTCACTTTGATCACATTTCCCTGTAGGCATGCTCTATAGTTCCTGAACAAATAACAAAATGAGCTTGATCCTACTTTGTTTCTGCTGTATAGACTTGCCAAAACTGGACCCACAATAGTACTATTATTGTATATGCAGAATAATTGCACTTGCTGAAAGTGGCAGTAATAAACTAAGAGTCATAAGTGTCTTTACTACATTAATTGCAAGCAAGAGAAACCTTTTTACAGGCAGGTTAGAAGAAAAGACATTTAGGATATTTAATATTGAATACCAATCTGAGAATATGGATTGATTACTGAATAAAATGCTGACAGTAGAGGCCGGGGATAAATGTACTTGTTTGCAAAGAACAAACCACTTGCTGCATGTGCAAGTCCAAAATAAAATAAAAAACAATGTTAATTTCTATTTATAAATCCATGGGAGGAGTTACCTGAAAGGGGGAGATGGTGGGCAGAGCCTGTGAGCAGATGGCAGGCTGGACGCTGCCATTTGTCTTCTTTTTGGCCTCCACACACCTGACCTGTTAAGTGGATGCGATTCCTGGATTGTCTTTTACTGAAAGTTACAAAAATTGTTGGACGCAGCTCCCCCAATTTCAGCTTCGGAAGGTTTGGGTTTTGATGATTTATTTTATTATCTGACAAGCACTCTCTGAAGAGGCCCTAAAGAAAGCATGATGAGTAAGTACAAACATGCCATGAGGTTGGTGCGCTTGACCTTGATAAAGCCAACGCTGAAGGTTTAACTGTTTCAGGAGCTGCTCAGTAATCACCTGCCATCTGTTGTGAAGTTCAATTTGCTTGTTCTGAATAAATAAAGGTTAAAAAAATTTATTACAGCCTTGATTTTTCAGTCTATGCCCACCATGTCATTCTTTGGCCTGCTCACATGTCCTCTTCTAGGGGTGTCTCGTCTCCTGCAGAGCCGTCTCAGGAACACCTCAGTGACTTCCTCTGTGCAACATGAGACCTGGGAACAGCATGGCTCCTGTTTTACTGCACAATAAAGAACTGGCTGAGGCCTGGGCTGCATGGCGTTTTTTGTCGAGTTGATGTATGGAGGAGTGTCTGAAGGTCTTCTGTCAGATGCAGGCGGCCTCATCTTGCAGGCCTCTCATAAACTTTCTCTTTTCATTACTGAGAACATCAGGGAAGAAGGTGAAATGTCATGGAACAGTTGACATTTCTGATTTTGAGACTGCACATATTCACAGACATGTAGCTGAGTTTTGCCTTTTTAGTATTTGTTGCAAGATTGTATACGTGGGATTTCACAGGTTCTGGCAGTTAAATGATCACTCAGGATTTCTTTTTTTTGTACGTGTGAAATCAGTCAAACATACAATCCTTCATGATTCAATCCAACTAATGAGTGGGTTATTGTGTTTGTGTTAATAAGTTCTGGTTCAAGCTGATAGTGTAGTAGTCTGACAGAAGTTAGAGGTCCAGAGGACTCCTTCTGAGTCACTGAGACTTTCTCTATGTCAGTCAAATGGTGCAAGTTATGGTCCTCCTTGTGTCAGGGTTGTGGAAAAATGCCTTTCATATGCACCTGGGGATAATATTTATTTGCTTTAATGTCCTCATCTTCATTTCACTCTGTAATCTATCAGTCATGTCTCAGTATGATGCACTTGTAGAGCAACAAGTTGAAAAATTCAGATATGCTCTGTGTATGAGTTAAACTCTGTAAACAGAGGGATAGTTTGGTATAATAAATAGTGTAAATATAGTATTTTTAAGAATTGCCCCTACGATTTGTGTTTTAAGACTTGTGATGCAGGATGTCTTGAGCAATCTAAAATGCCCGAATGGCTCTGCGCCTCTGTTATAAATACTTTAGTGTGTATGAGCACATACATTTAAGGGACACGTCTATTACTCTCAGAATGTTCGGTGTCTTCCTTTGTGGATTCATCCGTGAGTGATAGAAGCTGGCAGAAATGCGCTGACCCACAATGATCCCAGGCGGTCCGAAAAGGGGCTGTGTGGGAAAGACGTGGGTGGACATGGACCACTTCAACTGCCTCAGCAGATCCCAGGGCGGAGAAGCCCCCAGAGCCAGGCGGAGCTACAGAGCAGAGACGATATAAAACGACTATATTAAAACAAATAGTCTTGTGTGTGCATGCCTAAATCCATCCGTCACCATGACACTGGCTTTTAAATCTGCATTAATACGTTTTTGGCCATAAGGGGGCAGAAGAACTCCAAAAATAAGCTGACCAAGACATTAGAACTGCATATAAGTGTAGTGTTATAGTGACATTAACAACACCTGCAACCGAGATTACAGGTTTCCCTGATGTTTTTCCCCCGGTAAATAATGCTATTTATGCCTCTCTTTTATGTGAGCTCAGTATTTATGTACATTGTAAATGAACAAACATTATTTAGATAATTATCTCGGTTGAAATACACTAATTTAACGTACAAAAGTGATCAAAGTAATGGTATAGTGATTACTGTAACGTTAGCAACTGTCCACATGTGTGGTCCTGACCACACATTACACATCAGACCAGTGACACTTGACCATATTGAGACAGCAATATGTTTTAATAGTCTTTATCCTGTACAATGTCAACATGACTGAATGTAGAATTACTGATCATATATGAAAACTGTTGAGTATCAGCAGCTACTGTGATGTACTGTCCATGTTTCACAGAGTAACCTAGATCTTTTTATTTGTCAGACAGTTATTGCCATATTCATGCTGTGAAATGTTTGTCAAACCTGCAGGTATCTGTTTGGTAGCCTTTCAAAATACTGTTGAAAACATTGTATATTACATATTGTCATCTTTCAACACTCCTATAAAATGTGACTGTGGACCAGATAAATGTGTTGTTTTGCTTTACAATTGCTACATATAGTCAGGATTTTTTTTATCTTTCTATATGGATGATTGTTTTCCACATCACCTGTTTAAACAGTGTACTAACATAACGTCTTTGTGAAAGGACATGTTATATTTGTCTAATACTAGAAAAATTAAGCAAGACAATGACATTGAAATATTAATTGGGTACACATATTGCATAAATCATTTCAATGTAAACTGTCCAGATTATGTCCTCCACTTTGAGTGTGAGTGTATCTTGTCACAAAAGCTTGTGAACTCGGTATAAGGTACAAATAAAGACGACCTGAGACCGGAGAGACCTGCGGCTGCTGACAGAATTTCATTTATGTTAAACTGGAACTGCAACGAAGCTGCTACAGTGTCAGTAATATTACTGTAAGTGTATCTGAACACAAGCCGCTTAATCCAGTGTAAATATTCCACTTTTTACGTATTATTTACAGTAGCGGTAAGCTCGAATATTGGCTAATGGTTAGCCACTATAGTTTAGTGACACATGCTGATCCCGCAGTTGCCAGGCAGGCCCCTGTCAGACTGTCAAGCCAGCACATGTATAATTTTTTCCGTCTTCATTAGCAGTGTTGCCGATATAGAGGATAAATAAAGGATTGCATACCGTTAAGTTTCTCTCGTCTAACATGGCTATTGTTAGCCTAGCCACTGTAAACAGTCTGACTAATCAATCAAATACATTTATAGCCAACTAAATAATACTTTTACTTTTGACATGTTTAATGATAGAATGGGATCACACATTATATTAAATGATTTATTATTCCACACGTATGACCGGTTAATGTTCCATGACGTGGAGTTTTATATAATGTGTGATTGCGTTCTGCTTTTAAACGTGCCAAAAATAACGCAAGTATTATTTTGTGAGTTGGCTCAAAATTTCTGTTATCGATTATGGTCAGCTACGGTGGCTAGGCTACCAACAGCCAGACGAGAGAAACTTTACTTTATATATATATATATATATATATATATATATATATATATATATATACTTTATTTACTGCGCTATGTTGTGCAACATTTTCAAATAAAGACAGAAAAAATATATACATTCATGGAAAATATGCATCAGACAGTGGCCTGCCACTTTCAAGCGGTACATACTGTACGGTTTCTTTTAGGGAGTTTTTCCTTGTGCGGTGCGAGGGCCTAAGGACAGAGGGGGTCGTATCCTCTACAGTCTGTAAAGCACACTGAGACAAATGTATAATTTGTGATATTGGGCTATATAAATAAACTTGATTTGATTTGACTGTTAGGAAACGGTATATATATAACGGTATATATAAACGGCATACCATCAGCTACTTTTCGATCTTGGCATCACTCATTCTTAAGTCTAAGACAACAAAGAAACTGAAAAGAAATATTCACTGTTGCAATGTTGTTGTTTTTGAAGCGCTCTGTGTGGTGCTCATTTCTCCACTGCTTTGTTCAACAGCTGTGTCTCACCTGAGCTCGACATAAAAAGGTCATTTCATTTCCCTCATCCTAATAGCCTTGAGGAAGTTGGCAGAGGATTTGGAAGACTGGCACAATATAAAGCATTTGATAAGGTCTGTGATTATTTTAATTGCATACACTTTCATTCTATTTAACTGCAACCCATCTGCTGGGAAATGTCTGGACATTTTTGTTGGATATGGAGGATCTGTTCATGACACCCGTATGTATAATATCAGCCCAGTTTATGTTGATGCCTTGTTTCTCCCCCTGGTTGTTTTATATTGAGTAGTGGAGGTGACCCGTGCCTTTAATGGCCTATATCCATTATTACCTCATATAAATTGCCATTGCAGGAAAGTATGGAGGAGTGTTTCGTTATTATCGCACGTACATTTTGGGTCATGAAAGAACGGTGGAGTGAAACCCTCTTTAAGACTTTGCCCTCGCCTGTGTTTCCTCCACAATCTCTGCCTCAGCCATGGAGATGTAATGGAGGAAGCGGAGCCTCAGCTTGAAGACCCTGGCCCCCTCCTCCACTTGACATCTGTCATAAGTGGGGCCCAGCTGAGTCCCCATGTGTCAGCACCTCACCACCTTCAGCCGCCAGGGACCATGACTCTGCCTGAGGTGAGGTTACCCAGTCATGCAGAGATCTCACATTTGTTTTATTGTTACTGGTGGAAATTATGGTTTGGTTGTCTTTATAAAAAATTAAGCTGTTTTAAAAATTTAAATTATAGATTAAATAAATAAATATATATATATATATATATATATATATAATAAAATAAACATATTTAAAAAGTACAATTAAACAATTAATTAATTAACAAAAATACTTATTTAATAATAAGTTAGATTATATATTTAGTTAATATATCCATTTCAGGAAGTAGGGCGGGTCGTCCACCAATCGGAGCAGCCCTGCCATCAGTGTATGAATGCGTGTGTAAATGGGTAAATGTTGGCATGTAGTGTAAAAGTGCTTCGAGTGGTCCGAAAACTAGAAATGTGTTATAGGAAGGTCCATTTACCATTTATGGTAACTGTAAAGAGTTGAGCAAACTGATACAAAATGTCATATTTAATTCAGTTTTTTATTTTTTCAAATGGCCAAAAAAACTTACAATTTCTTCTCTAAATGTATCATTTATTTTGTGTCTCTTGGTTTAGACACTTCAGGTGAATATATTTCATCACACTAAACCCAATTTTACATTTTACACTCATCCACAGCCCTGTGAAAGCCCAGCAGAGATTAAGAAGGCTCAACTTGCACTTTATCTGACAACAAGCCTAAACAAGCTCACACACTTAATCAAATCTGCACCTTGACCTTCCATCGCTCTGGGCTGAAGGTGGAGGCAGAACCTCGTCGCTGCTGCGATTGTGTGTCAGGAGAGAAATAAGGATCCCAAATGTCTGATGGTGCTCTTCAGACTGCACTGCCCTTCAGTGGTAGGAGTCGGTAACATCACACAGTCTGAACTGTCACCAAGGTTCAAATGACGCGGCGTCCTAAAAGTCAGACTGATGTTTTTACAATATAACCTTTGTTGAACAAAACATAAGTGAACATGATTCTAGTTGAATTACCATTTCATCGTGATGTCTTACATTAATCTTTGCATACAGTTGTTTTTTTGCATTCGTATGGTGCAGGCGCCTTTATTTTTTTTAACTGCTTATTGGGGAATGGAATCAAATGGAGGATTTTGAATCCTCGTTTTTGTTGTCAGCACAGCACACACAGTGACACTCAGACTGCCCTGCTTAGGAAGTCGCTTCTCCAAGAACATCTTCAAGTTTGCAAAAACAAGACCTTTTCTTGACATTACATTAAGTGTATTTAGCTGGGCCGCCCAGGTAGCTCACCTGATACAGCGGGAGGTCCGTGTACTAAGGTTGAGTCCTCGCCGCAGTGGCCTGGGTCTGAATCCGACCTGCAAACCTGCTTGTCCTCCCCTCTCCCCCCTTCCTGTCTATCGTCACTTTATCTAAAGCAACTTACAATAAGTGCAGTCTTCAATTGGGGCTCCAACCCCAAAGATTGCTGGAATCATGAAAGCACATCAGCCTCATCAAATAAGATGAGTTCTACAAGGAGGATAGAGAAGGGAGACAATAGTTTCTTTTGGTTGGAAAAGATTGAATTTTGGATTGAAAGAAAGAGCTTTTATTTGATGAGCGGATTTTCTTTCAGCTGCCTGTAGGACGGTTCTGTCAGGACGCACTGAGTCAGACAAACCGTAGCACTGAAAGGGTCGGAAAAGTCGGACAAGCGGTGAGAGGACAGGAGTCGGGAGGCTCGAGGGAGAAGGAGTCAGCCAGGGGGGAGAGGGGACAGGACAGATGAAGCAAGAGAGCAAGGAGACAGAGAAGGCAGGTTGTAGCAAAAAGGGGCAGCTTTTTGTATGAGAGAGAGAGAGAGAGAGAGAGAGAGAGAGAGAGAGAGAGAGAGAG
>CALSCE010010638.1:115662-164526 GCA_943593645.1 Bovichtus variegatus | reverse complement strand
GAGAGAGAGAGAGAGAGAGAGAGAGAGAGAGAGAGAGAGAGAGAGAGCGAGAGCGAGAGATGAAAATTGTGTCACCGTTTTAACTACATTTGTCATAAGTTACTTCCTGGCACAAATGTCACGAACAAGGACAACCATTTCTACATGTTTTATTAAATGAAGGGAAACCTTTTTATAAAAAGAACACAACATTAAAAAATATTATGTTTGAATATCTGTGCAAAAGAACGCCTGCCCGATATGTCAAAATCAAGTTGGCATGGCTTCGATTGAGCCCGTCAGCATTTTTAATGATTCCATAAAACTCCTGTTTAGCATTCTCACAGTTCCTTCATAACACAGGATGATGACCAGGTATAGTTTTGTGCAATGTGAATTGTGAGGCTTTCCTGTGCTGGTAGTGGAGTACCTCTGTCTGTTGTGGGTACACGTACCACAGGACAACACCTGAGGGATTGATGGAGAATGTAAACTCTGTGGTGGTGTTCAACCCCGTCACTGTCAAGCCAGTAAACACATCATAGGCCTAAAAGGAAGAGAAGAACACATTTAAGGCTGAAAAAGAGACACGGTACAACTGATGATTTGAGCCATACTTCCATATCAATTTGGAACTACTATAGATAGATCTTATTCTATCTTATTACTACTTTATTCCACTGAAAATGTCACTATTGCAACAGCTTAGAACAACACAATACTCATCGACAATATACAGAAGTTTTAAACGATAACTTAAATTAATCGAATGACAATAGCGTGGAATCTGATAAAGCTGCTACATTGGAGTTGGCTCAGGCTAAGCTCGTTCCATAGTTGAGTGCTGTCTTTGCACCAAACTTCGGGAACATTGAAGCTTTACTCTTCTCCACTATTGACTCTATGCATTCCAGCAGCAGGAAGTGCTCCGCTTTGTCTTTTACCTTACTGCCTATGTGTGCTCCGTGTAGTCACCTTGCGTCTGCACTTTGGAAACTATCCGAACAGTTTTATAATCGTTTTATACCTCATGGTTTTATCCACATTTCTCTCTTTTGTAACTACTCGGTGAGTTTTTCGGCATCCTGTCCAGAAGATAAGAGAGAGTGGAATAGAGCCCTAAAGCCCAGATCTGCACAGAGTACATACAGGCTTATACACAGTTAGCTGGGCCTTTTGAATTTAAATGATGAACTCATTTTCAGATACAAATGGCTCCTTTTCTAGTATTTATGATGCAAATGTTGATACCATTATGATTTTAGATGACAACCCACAGGTTGTTCAGAAACCATTATGCTCGATAATTATCACAATGTAATTTGAACAGTAAAGAGTTGGCGCCGGAAAACTGCAACATTATGATGGGACTCACTGCATCTACTTGGATTGAAATCACACATTCATTTTAGATTGGAGTGAATCTACAAAAAAAAAAATATATATATATATATATATATATATTTTAATTATTTAAATCACAGACTGATTACTGAATTTATTATAAAATCTGCTTCATGATGTTAACGGTAGACATTATGGAAAGATAAAGTACTCAGGTATGACGATTATTATCTAATAACAGGAGAGTTGGTAATGATTAATGATTATTTAATGCACTACAGTATGCAACCGTATTCATAATAATGCTATAAATAATGCATGTATGGAAACAGTGAAATTATTGTGCCATTGTGCCTTCTGCTGCTGAGTCATACATATTTAAATATGTAACTGAACTATTGGTTTTGCACATTCGTTTCTACATTCATGCACACAGGTTTAGGATAGCATACAGTTTGTGGGTTTCTAAGTTTGATTTATGTTTTTGCGTTTTTCCTCGTTTTTGCCACTTTGAATTTCCCCCAATAAACAGACTTGTGAAACAGACACAGACCGTGGCTGCATTTACAAGTCAGGCCAACAGTCCAGCCCCCAAATGCATTCAGCAGAATATCTTTGAGGAACTGGAAGAGTATTTCATATTTTTCTTGATCAATAAAATTGTTGTGGCTTCAAATCGTGGACCGACTCATCCATCAATCAACTAATCCTTTCGGAACACGGGGTAAGACACGGAGAGGGCACGAACCTCATAGTTGCCAGCATGGTAGTTGAGTTTAGCCAGCGAGGTGTTGTAGAGGTAGGGCATGTCTGTCCGTCGACTCAGGAACACAATGGCACTAGCTGAACGAGACAGAGGCCTCCAGTAAACCTCAATATGACTCTTCTCCTGTGCCACAACACACACACACACACACAGGAAGTACAAATGATGAGCCTGCTCCTTAAAGACACACTGCTTGATTCCTATATATAACTCCCAAATGTCCTCCCACCTCGCTTTTGACGTTCAACACCATTCACATTATTAGAGTACTGTGTATAGTCTTTCCTAGCCTTGTCATCGTATTTAAACATGATGTTTTAAAAGAATTATGACCCTCAATAGGCGTCTTCCCTGGATTCCCAGGGGGTCCTGGTTTATGGCAATGGCCACTTTGTTTTGCAGGACGGTCCTCGCGCTGTTGTCCAGGTTTCGAAGGTCATTAGACATGATGAGAGGTGCAGCCATGACAGCCCACAGAGCCATCTGAGAGCGAGCCTGGTCCGCACTAAGACCAAAGTTTCCAATGATGAGCTGAGGAGAGATATGAGAGGTATGTGAGAAGAAGAGATGTAGAAAGTGGGCGGGTGGCTCCTTCAAATTACTGCCACACAGCATCCACTCATCTGTGAAAGCAAACATCCTAGTTTTAGAAAAGCCTCGTCACTCACCGTCACTACCACACAAGACTCAAACTGCGTTTTTGAAAAGCACCATCTGTAGATAGATGGTGCTTGGATAAGAAAAAAAACAAAAACATCTTGCGCTCACAGTCTACATATTGATTGTCCAAAGTAAAGAAGCATACGTTTTACATTTTTAGGGACATAAAAAAATCATGAATATCATTTAATCAAATTTAGATTATTATATGTTTTAGAAGAATTATAATAATTATTTTTAATAATTACATTACTAAATGAATGGGCTTTCCCCCAGGGATTTGCAAGGAATACTTCCAGGTTCATCATCGGGCTGCAATTATACAAAATGTACTCAATTGGCTTAATGGCTCTGCTTCGGACTCGCTAGGTTGAGTTACTATAAAATCACTGTACTGCAAACGGACCTCACTAGCACCTCTGCTCTCTGAGGCACTACTGCTAACAGTCACTTCTTTCAGTAATAATCCACAAAGTGTTCCACTCTCTAAGAATTTGGATTCAACTTAGGAAAAGGTTTGGTCTGCAAGCGATGTTGAAACTTAAACGGATTATATGTTCTTGCCTTCTCCGACTGATTCTGCATCAACGCTATGGGAAAGACAATGGCTGCAACCAATCAAAGACTCACGTCGACAACGTTTTTTTGCTTCCTTTAATCAGATATCCCAAACTTCTATTCCTATACTTCTATTAATACTACGAAGATTATTATGAATTGTAATACTCTCTGAAGAGACTTTTTTTGTTGTTGTTGTTGTTCTTTCTGTCCGTTTCTCAAATTGTACTGTTGGTGCAATGTTTTTGTACACAAGCTTGTGTTTGTATTGAAAATCCATAAATAAATTTGAGAAAAGAAGAAAAAAATGAGTGGGCCAAAGAAATACTATTGATCCATTGATCCTTATAAAAAGAAAGAAAAAGAGAAAAAACATTGCTTAGTGCGTTCATCTTCTGAATGGCATACACACTGATTTTTAAGTCTTCGGCCCTCAAGGTGCATTTTCCTAACGCCTGATGATCTGGGAGTGATCGCTAAACTATAAAAGTATACAATTAATTTACCATATAATTCAGCACACCTGGGTAGGAGCAAATTTGGGTGGTCCTATAGAATCTATAGGTGTATCTAGGGTGTGAACACACCTTGAGAGACAGCAGCTAAGGTTCTGATTGCCTCTAGGATCAGTTGTGTGGTATATAGTATCAGTAGTGAAGACAGATCCATCATACCATGTCAGGGTCATTCCATCGTCCAGGCCCCGCAGCCGGCTGCAGATCATCCTGGTTGTTGGAGAACCACTCAAGGATGCCTTGCACACTGTCCCATGAGTCCTGGATGTCATAGTAATTCCTCCACAGGTGACAAATATCCCCCAGTAAAGAGTAGTTAACCTGGTAGGACCAGGAAAGTAGTCTTTAAGGCTGTGAACAAAAATACTATGTGCACACAGCATACCCATGCAAATCATTTGACTACTAATAGGTAATACGTTTTAACAAGCCTAAGAGTCTACAGCAAGGCGAGCAACTGTGAGGTTGTACTCTATCTATCTGAGCTAAATTCTATCTTCAATATGCTATCGCCTTCATCCAGTCTTGTGTCAGAATGTTGGCACAGTTCTATCCAAGTCGCAGTGTTTTGCCAGTGACATAGGGATGACACGCACGTTGGGGGGAAGGCCTCCGATATAGACGGGCCAGCTACAGGAGTATGCTATAGGTCTTCCTGTAGCATTCAAAGCCTTGGACATCAGAGGGTAACCTGTGCGACACAACAAAAAAAAAAAACACTTGCTCTAGATAGTCCATGATCTCTTGTGGCTTTTACGTTTTTCAATGACTTCGTTCAGTCGGTTAGTATGCTCTTACCTAGCATTTGTTCTACGGGGTTTGAGGAGCAGCCGTCGAACTTCAGATAGTCGACACCCCAGCTAGCAAAGGTCTGGGCATCGATCTCGATTTTATCCAGTGTGGTGCCAGGGAATCCCATACATGTGTGAGTGCCCATGTCTGCGTAGATGCCCAGCTTCAGACCACGGTCATGGATATACCTTGCCAGTTTTGCAATGCCCCCTGGGAACCTGGAGGAAAGCAAGTGCACACTGTTAATTCAAAAGATGACCCCAGAGGAGAGAGATGTTTCAGTTAAGCAAGTCCCATTTACAGTTAAGAAAACTTGACTGCATCCATTTTGGTGGTACCGTACCAAATGGTTTCTTTTTAATAGCACGCACAAGAACCGGCCGCCCGCTCGTAGGGGAGCTTTAACGTCTAGGTGCCCATGCGTTCACGTATGGCAGGTAACTACTACTCACAGGCAAAATAGAGACAGATTGATTCTAGGGCTGTACAGAATAGTTTGAACTTTGAAGCATCATTCATAACGTTGACATTCGGAATTACTATTATTATTAATAACTTACAGAAACATTGCTTGCAAAAGTCCACCTTCTCTCTCTCTCTCTTTTTCTTTTCAAAAACAACATTTTCAAAAAAACAGTTTTGCTCTCAGAAAACATTTCAAAGGCCAGCCAGCAGGCCTGAAAACCAACAACTACCAATTAAATAATAGGCGAAAGAATTAACAAAATCAAAGTCATGTGGCTTGGAGAGACAGATGCATTTACACTTTTTTATTACCTGGCTATAATGTGAACCATTTAACTAAATAAATAAAAAAGTGCAAAAGTGCAAACTGATAATGGCAGATTCTGTATTGGGATATTTTATGTAACACTGAAAAAAACAGACCGACCTGGACGGTTCAGGTTGCAGCCTGCCATGTTCATCTCTCAGCATGGACATCCAGCAGTCGTCTATGATCACATACTCATAGCCCAGCTCCTTCCAGCCATCCTCAGCCAGCCGGTCAGCCATGTCTCTGAACAGAGCCTCGCTGTGGACCCGATGGACAGAACAAAGGAACGTCAGCCATGCAATACAACACATTTACATACTTTTTTAAGTCACATTTTCTGCAAACTCTTAAATGCACTCTACAGTTGGAACCAAAATCTAAATGACACATGCACACATCGTCTCCCAAGAAGATGACCAGGTTCTGTACAACCCTGAGAAATCCTGCTAAATGTAATGGGGTTATTACTCATTTGACATTTTGTACACTTCATGCTAATACGTTCAGAAAGGGTTTAGGAATTCACTAAAAATTTACAGGATTGCCCATCATCATCTAAATCTAGATGCAGATTTAAAACTAAATATGTTATATTCATAAAATAACATGTTTATTGGGTTTTGGCTGTTAGCCTGTCATTATCTTACTGAACCCAATATCTCTGCAGTCATGGTGGGAATTCTGTCTCACACTTCCATGTTAAATTGCTTCAACGGCAAAATTATATTCATTTTCAAAACTGTCTGCACCTGTCTTTCAAAACGTTCACCGCCCTTAGTAATTGGTGGACATTTTTTGGTTTCCTACATCAGTCCCATATATTGTCTTGTTAGCGATCAGGGTTTCAATATTTTGCTCAGAATATCTAGGGAAATCTAAATCACAGGAATGTCCCAATTGATCCTACCTGATGCAGTTTTCTGGGTCATATTTACAGTCAATGTCACAGCGAAAGCGTTCCCAGGCCATCCATCCCATAGGTGGAGTCTTCAGCAGGCCGTTGTCTAGGGCCACAGTCAGTGAGATCAGGGCCAGGAGCCGAGTTGCTGCTAAGGGCCCCATTTCTAAAAGAAATAACATTTACACACATACTGTACACAGCAGACATACTCAAAGTTATTCTTGACATGGTAGTAATGATCTACTTTGGTAATGTTTTTTTGCTAAAACGTAGTTCATGTTTTAATTTTTTTCCAGACATTTCTTATTCTAACATTAATTTTGGATTGTGCAGAATATTCAATGTTTCAGTGCCTACTCGTCAAATGACACCTCAACTGCTTTCATGACTCTTTCGCGTTTTTCCCCTCAACTTCTATTTCAACTCCTTCCAGTGTTGAATACAAACTGACTATTCAGTTTTGAACATAACACTTAAATTTCAGTTACTACACTTAATCTGATTTCAAATGCTTTCAGCTCTTACACTTAATAAACAGCTGAACTTCTTTAAATGCTTACACTTCAGCTGAAACTTCAAACCTTTTCAGCAACTCCCATACAACATTTGAAGACATTTTTACCTGTTAACAGTGTTTGCACCTGCAATTCTAGCTCAAGCGAGCGCACTTACAATTTCTGTTAAAAGATGAGTTAATATAATAAAACACACACACACAGGAGTGTAATGTCATGTTTAAATGCTCCTACTTGTTTACCTGAAACTTCAGCTTCCACACGTCGGTTCTGAACAACCTACGTCAGTGTTGTGTTTGGAGGCAAATGACTGCTCTCGCTTCTTCCTGGATTTTCCCTTGAACTGCAACGTCAAGCTCTTCCTGGTAAGGTGAACTGAGGGTCATGTGACTGCTTTGTGTCACATGATGAAAACAGGAAACAGGTTGAAGAGGTGGAATGTGCGTCATATATTGTTTTCATTTCCACACTTTTGTTGTTTTTACTCATTTGTATTCCGTAATTTAGTTTGTACATGAGACATTTATATTCATTCATGTGTTTGCAGTCAGTTTGATGCTGGTGTTGCTTTAATGCTTTAATATCAAAGGTTGAGATATCAGTGTTTTCCGAGGGTCTTCTTATGTATAAGAAATTAACACTGGGACCATAATGTCCATGCTTTTAAGAAATTAATTTGTATATACTTTAATAAAACGTCAAACTCTAAACTGAGATTGAGTTGTGTTGGGAACATCTAAAGAGAAATCTTTTAGCAACTCATAGTTATGTGAATGTTAAAATAATTCATGTTCTCATCAAATGGCACAAGGGATACAGAGAGTTTATATATTTTGTATTTTACAGTTGGGTTTTCTTTTCTTAAACTGCAGCTGGAGGTTCAGACGTGTGTTTGTTCACCATGAAAAACGGGTTTTGCAACAATCTATCACGTGTGGTCACTTGTCTTGAATTCCTATACATTTAATCAATTTACACATAGAGATTATAATGCGATGGGCCCATACAATGTAAAGATACAAAACACTGAAGCATATCATACAAAATGATACAGATAGCCATCAAAGGAAACCTGTGATATATTTTCTCAACTGCGGGAGAAAAAACCCATATTGACACAGGAAGAACATGCAAACTTTCCACCAATCCACCAATTCCACCAAATTCCAAAAAAGTGTAATTCAAATACTGTATATAATGCGCTCAGTATGTGTTAAAAGGCAGGATTTGGATTTTGGAATTTAACTTTTTGTTGGTTTTAGAGTCACATCTGGCAAGAGCAATCAAAAGCTTTACAGTTAAAGATTTGAGTTTTTTGGCAAAATGATTGGGACAAAGGACATAACATAGAAAAATAGGAATCAGGTCTAAAATGGCTAGAGTTTAGCTTTAAAGGACCATTCTGCTGTTATTCTATATTTTTCTTATTGTAAACAAATCTCATGAGAAGATAAAAATCTAAAATGGTTTGTGCGTCTCTCAATCCGGTCCCTGACCTCTCTGTGGCAATCAGCCCCAAGCCTATTGGTTCCTGCTGAGTTTAATTAAAAGAAAAAAAAGGCTCAGTTGTTTCGTAAAACAGTTGGTCAGCTGTAGTTGGTAACACTACAGCTCTAACAGGAGGAAATAGTGCATTTTTTTTAGGGACTTTTTTGAGATTTAGATCAATCCACATTTGGTGCTCTAGTGAGTGCTTGGGGCAGCAGGATGGTGTGTGTGTGGGGGGGGATTGTCCTAAAATAATGTACAGCGTGTATGTTGATGGTAATGAAGGAACATGTCAGCCTGTGCAACAGTGAGGCTCATTGATGTGTTTTTAATAGTTTTATGGACTACAATGAAGCTCTATACCACAGAGGAAGATGGTATATCAGGCTTTGATACACACACAATACTTGTTAGTAGGATACTTTTCATTCAAAACAGGCAACTAGTGTGAATGACACATCGGGAACTCATAGTGCATCGACACACTCAGCAGGCGTACGGTTTCTGAACATGTGTTATGTTAAAATGGATTTGTCATAGCGAAGACATAGGCCACAGGCACTTGCAGACCGATGTTGACAATATGCCATTTTCCCATCCATAATGCTCCTATAACCAACCCTGCTATTGTTCCTAAAGTTCCTGGCCATGTGGACCACCTTCTAGCTACAGCTGCCGCTGCACCCACAGACACCCCTGCTGCCGCCACCACCCCGAGCAGCGCCCCCGCTTTCCCCCCTTCTCCCAGCACCGGGGCTAAAACCTCCACACCGACAAGTAAACCCACCGCCACTAAAGCTGCCCCCACTATAACTTTCACCTCCCCAGCTGCTCGCCTCACCAGCGGACCACCCACTGTAGCCCCCAAACCCAACTCACATAATTTTACCACAAAGAAAGCTGCGTTCAAAGCTTCCAGAGAGGACTGCTGGTTCATACGGGCACTGATGTTTTCTCTGGACGGAAGTTGCTCTGCCGCTTGCATCTTCATGGCAGTTGTTACGACCACCTGCCCGGCGTGTAGGGTGAGCATGGCGATGACAAATGTTGAAAGCATTCCCATGCATCCGATCAACATCCAGAACTTAAAGTCAGAAGATTTCAGCAGGAAATAGGCTATGACTGCAACCGAAGCCAAAAGCACTATAAACACAGACTGGTGGCCTCCGTAACCAAACAACCCAAATCCCGATGTTACTATGGCAATAACTGTCATTGGTATCCCTGAGAAAGCCAAGAAGTCCACATATTTGATAACCACCGTGTTGATCCAGTCATGGATGGTTCTTTGCTCCATCTCTGCGTCTTCACTCTCCATTATCTTTCTCTCAATCTCCTCTCTCTGCTTTCGCTCAGTGGCCCACGTTGTCCTGTGCTCCATGCCGCTGGGGCTGCCTCCCTTCTCCAGCGTCAGGATCCTCTGCTCTATCTGCACAGCTACTCTCTGCCTGTGCTGCAACTCTGCTATCTGAATCTGCTCCCTCCCCCCGTCCCAGACTATAGATCCCGCAGTGCAACAGGCCTCTCCCTGCTTCCAGAGGACCTTAAATACAAAGTGCAGGGGCGGTTTGAGCACGGTGAATATGCTGAGCGCCCACAGAAGGCCCACCATGCCGTAATTCTTCACAATCCATTCGATGGCGACACCGAGTGTGGCCCCACTGAGAGTGGCCCCAAAGGCCCCGGCGAGTCCTGCTGAAAACCACAAGCCAACAGAGTCTGTATGGGAGATACCGCAGCTCCTCGAGGCCACAAACACTGAAGCTACCAATGCTGCCAGAATCACACCAGCTACTACTGAGGTCATCGCCGCGGTCAGTGCTGTGGCTCCAATAAGGCTCCCCAGCCCCAGAGCACCCACTGTCCTGACTTCCTCAATCAATGGTTTCAGTGGACCGGCTGAAGTCAGCACTGACAGGGTCTTGTCCACTGGGTCCTCTGTGACTCCCAGAATGCAGCCTCCCACTGCTCCCAGGGCAAACCCTACAGCTGCCTCCATTAAAGGGCTCCGAGCTCCTGAAACATGACAAGAACAAAACTGAATGAGTGTTATTCAAGGTGATGTTGTGATAGTTAGATAAGACTATGGTTATTTGGTTTTATTTTTCCAAGGTTTAATGTTTAATGTAGGTTATGTTTCAGTTTTCTTTTTTTTTCTTTTTATTAATTTTGATACATTTTCTTGATTTCTTTTATTTTATTTTGCATATTGAAGTGAAGGACATTTTATTTTGTACAGTTGCTCTTCTGGACAACATGATAATAGATGAAATGTACAACAATCTTCAAGCTGAATAGATAGCTCACTTTCCTTATATAGCTAAATATGACATTTTCCTCACAAGAAATTCATGTATAACAACATGTAGTATGTAATTATTAACAATGTGTTTATATGTAGAAAAGTAAAAAATGTAAAAATTTGAATATTAAATCTAAATCTATAAGTCAAATCTAAATATTAAATCGAACATTACATTTAAATCGAAATGTTTAGAAAATATCCAAATAGCCCACGTTGCGTCTATTGTTTTTCCGACCACGCCCGCTCCCCAGTGATGAAAGTCTCAACGGCTGCATTCCCATGGAAACTGCATTCACTCGTGTCCCACAAAATATGACAGCTACAGTATCTTGGAAAATATACGTCAAATATGGCATATGGCATATGGGGCTCTGAAATGTTGACCAGATGAGAATAGGTTAAATTCGGGACAGAGTAGTTGGAGGTGGGCGTGGTCACGTGGCCTCCAGTACATTACGGTCAGTGTCATCGATCAGTAGAAATAATAATACTATAGTTGTATTCTCTCCTGCAGACTCCTCGTAAGGCAGCAATGATCCATGGTCATTTCCCTCCCCACTCCTCCCGGTACCTGCAGTCACGGTTTAATTTCTCACCGTAAACGTTTTAATTCAACACCATAGCTATGCGTCGAAGATGACGCAAATGTTTCCTATCGACGGTGAGTGAGGCAGTGTAGAGTGTAGTTTGGAAAAATGATAGGCGCAGTGTGGGCTGATTACATGTTTCTAAACATTAACATTTGACATTTAGAATTACTGTTTGATTTAATATTTTGATTTATTTTTTCCTGCTAAACATATTGTTAATAGCTACATAAAACATGTTGTTTTACATGGATTTCTGTCTCAAACGTGAGGAAAATTAGCTACATTTTAGAAAAGGTTTACTTTCCAGTGTTTTAAATGATACAGAATAGTACATTTACTAGTTAACAACTAAAATGACATTCTGTTGAGAAGTGTCAGACACGTGTGTAAGTCACCATGTGTCTGTAATGCATGACGAGCCCGGAGACGGAGAGAGAGAGAGTCTCTCAACAGACTGGTTCATCAGGTTTAACCAGCAGAGACGCCATGCTGCCGTAATCCCTATCTATAGCTACACACTCCTGCATGTGACTCCAACACTTATGACTTTAAACTATGTGTGGGGATAGTAAAGGTAGAAAAAAAGAACAACAGAAAAGGTAAGGGTCTGAACACTTTTCATTTTATTATTGTAACCTCCCAAGATCATTACAAATGAAAGCACTTTTACACGACCATGTGTTTTGTGAAGCATGGCTCACACATACATGTAATGCAACGTCCAGCCATCCACACTGAGATAAATGAAACTGCACATTTAGAAAGTGGACATGTCCTTACCCAGTTTAGTCCGTGACATGTTGTTCTGAGATGGGCAGTAGACTGACAAATCCTCTTCCCCCTGGAGTTATGTCAGGCTTTTTTTTCCCCAGACCGGTTCTCTAAGTGAGTCGACAGTCATGGAATATGGTTGAAAGTGTTTTATCTGACCTGTTTATATGACAGACGCCCATACAGGACACACCCACTACCGGTTAGTCCTTTTTTTGTATCCTTCCTCCAAGTGATCCTGTGTGGGGGACTAAAGTTTTCATTATAATGAATAAATACATAGAATAATGAACGAAAGAAATGGAGAAATAAAATCCTCAAAACATCAAATGAAATGTTGATCAATCAATCAATTTATTTGTCACATGTAATCATATAAGACATGATTCCAGATAAATGTAATGAATGATTTACGCATTTTTTTTTTTTTTAAAGAGTCATTGCAATGTAACCCTGATGCAACCCATTACACCCTAATAACCCTATCTATTTAAAATAGGGTTATCTAATAGGGTTAGCCTGATGTCATGTTTAACAGTGTAATCACTTAATGCAGGCAAGAAGGGCACTGTAATCTGCTATGCTCCAATCCTCTTTTGGAACCGTTTTTTTTACCGTTATTAACTCTATTGCACTACTTTTACTATCTGTAGTTTATAGCTTTTCCCCCCTATACAACTCAGTTATTTGATCCATACAAACTCCATGATGCAGGCTAACCAGGGACAGGCCTTAAACCTAATGACAGGGAATCTTAACCAGGAAATTGAAAAAAAAAAAAAGAGATGACATTTATTAAATCTAAAATATGTGATATAGTGTTTCTCCAAAAAAGTCACTTACTGGCTCAGGAATCAAAGAAAGTTTTTCGAGATTGGGGGGACCTTAACAGACCTTAATCCACCATCAATTGCAGTTTAAGTGCTTTAGGGAAAGTAGAGATAAGTAACCCCCTAATACTGATCACACCACATTCTTTGGACAACTTAAGTGTAAACTCAAAACTACGGAAGAATACAACATGGGTTCGGACTGATGGGTGCGTAGTATGGGGCTACAGTACAGTTACAATAATAAAAAAAGAAAACATTCATATTAAACTTTTCAAAAATCAGAGATAAGAAAAATCATAAAGAGTGGCATCAGCACTGGGATCAGGAGATAAGGGGAAGAAATGTACATAATAAAAGTGTAAATAAAGGGTGTATATTGAGAAATAGGGGAGGAAATAGAAAAGGGGCATACTGGAAGATGTTTGGTCAGCTTGGATCAGGACTGATGAGAAAAGTTTGACAAACGTGAAACTGAAGAGTTAACCAAATCCGGAAGATGGCGGTAATGCAACAGCAAGGATGCCAGCTGCCGTTAATCCTCGAAGAAGAAGAAATTACTGTGCGGAACCTTCGGCGTTTGATAGTCGTACTCCACGGAGCCATTATAGTGTAACTCCATGATGTCAGCTCTGGTGAAAACACATGTGCAGTTGCCTGGTGAGTTTATTTATGTTATACAGTTCACTATTTTTACTTCTGAAAACCACGACAAAGGTGTTTGCCACTTATTTTAATCTTACAAATATACCAGCTAGCTAACGTTACTTCCTTTTGTCTGCAGTTCAGACGCTCAGTTCCATATCTAGCTTAGCACGAGCACTAGCCTGTGAGGCAGCTACTTAGCTTTAATGTAACCGACGCTGGAATGCTCGAGGGTCGTTTTGGTAATTAATAATAATTGCCGCATTTTAGTGTAAGAACTATCTAACAAACGTTGTCTGTCACAGGAGGAAGAATTGAAATTGCTGTAACGTTCACTAATGTAGCGCGTGTGCTGTTTTGTGCTTGCTAACAATACAGAACTTTAACTCGCCAAACTTCTTTCAAGACTCTTACAAGATATTTTTTTTAAGTTAACTAATAAAAACGTTGACATCGCACAATACCGCTGAAACTGCAATTCCAATGTTGATTGTCTCGTTTATTTCCTCAAGATTTGATCACAAGACAGACGGACAGAATAATGAACACACATTAAGCCACAGATTAACATTTTTGAGTTTCCTCTTCCTCTTTAAAGTGTCTCTCTCTCTTCAATATTACCCAAGTGCGCAAAGAATAATCTACGTCACGTGGACAGTCACTGCAACAGCAAAAACCTCTGATTCATCAACAGACTTCACGCAATGCATCATGGGATGCGTAATGCCATCGTAATTCTTCAACTAATCACAACAAAATCTCCTTTCAACACAGATAATTAATCCCAGAAGACACCCATTGTCAGATTTATAAGGTTTATGAATTCTCTTTAAAAACACAATGGATTACAAACCGCCTGAAAATAGAGCGATTTGGTTGACGTTTATGACCGGATCGACCTGTGTAGGGGATTACCTGAGAGTTTCCAAATTTGAATAATTAAGTATTGTTTTTTTTGCCCACTCCGCATCTCTTATTTGCGGCGGACCATGAGTAATGGCTGAAGCATCATTTAGTGTAGCAACCTCCAATAATCATTTCTATTTCTTTGTTTGACTCGGGAGGCGACGCACCGCCTCAGTTTGAGGACAACAATGACCAGAGTGATTCTGCGGGAGAGAGCAGCAGCGAAAGGTCAGACGATGGAGAGACTGATGAAGAGGAAAAGGACAAAGGTGTGGAGGAGGCAGAGGACGAAGATGGAGGAGAGGACGAGGAAGGAGATAACGGCAACGCCAATGCTGGGTGGGCTGAGGCCATGGCAAAGGTCCTGGGGAAGAAAATCCCCGAGACCAAAACCAGCATCCTGGTGAAGAACAAAGAGCTGGACAAGATGAAGGAGAAGGAAAGACTGGAGCAGCTGGAGAGGAAGAAACAGGTAATCAGATTTGCTAAGATTATTACAAACTGCATTCCTCATTAACAAAGAGTTGCCGTGTCCAAAACATCCATTCCACCGTTAATGTTCAGTGAGTAGCGTGATGACCGGATGAAGTGCTCTCTTCAGTTGGCACCTGTACTCTGCTGAAGAGTCTATAGTTTGTGTTTCTGTACTTCCAACACCTACAGAGTGATGCGTCTTGTTTCTAGCGAGTCCCATTCTGCGGTTAAACTTTGATTCATGTATCAATAATTCATCGCTTATAAAATTCACAGTTTTGAAACGGAATTATCTTCATGTAAGTATTGGATCGGCAGACACTTCGTATTAAAAGACTCTGATCTGGACTGAGGCGTAGCTATTGAAGTGTAATGTTTCAGCTGAGTGCAGACACTGGATGCACAACCGGGAATTTTGAAGCTTTTCCAGACGACAAAACGCTGCATAGCCGCTTGTGTTCCCCATGGACCGCATTTTGCCACCCGGTGAAAAGATTGCGTGCTAAACGGTAGAAATGCAGCATTCACGTCCCAAGCTACTCGACCAAGAATGTGCGCTTGCACGTACTGTATGTGGTTGGGCAATGTAGCACCTTGCTGAATGATGTCACATTGCGGGAAAAGGTGAGCCCGGTGCAACTTTTTTTTGCTTATTCCCTGCGTCAACAGACCGTCTCCTTTCAAATGAATGAGGTGGCTGTGATTTTTCACGCAGGGCTACAATGGGTCTGAATGCAGCTTTACCGGACATATTCATGAGGGGAAATCTAAGAAACTCGAAGTAGTGAATGAATATTTTAAATTTACCGTGTGGAAATATTATACAAGCCGCATGGAGAAACACCACAGCAATATATGCAGACAATATTGTTTTTGTCTGTCTTCCAACTTTGACCGGTCTGGGAAGCTGAATGCGAGTATTCATTTGTAACTGTGTCCCATCAGGTTGACAAAAAGCGAGCGTGGGAGATGATGTGCAGGGAGAAACCTGACATCGTGAAGGACCGGGAGACTGAAAGAGCTCTACAGAGAATTGCTACCAGGTGACTATCCCTTTTTTATTCTGTGAGACTTTAACGTTCTCAAAAGCAGCTTCACTTCTAATTCCAGTGTGTATTTGTCCATTCAGGGGGGTGGTGCAGCTGTTCAACGCTGTGAGGAAACACCAGAAGATGATCAATAACAAGGTGAAGGAGGTTGGCGGCTCGGAGAGGAAGAAGGCCAAGCTGCTGTCGTCTGTCTCGAAGAAAGACTTCATCGATGTGCTGAGAAGGACGGAGGTGGGCAGCGGAGTGACCGGCAAGACTGAAAAGGACGTAAGTTCAATGATGTCTAATGTTCTGTTCAGGGGCATGAACAGCTGGGGTGTCTTCTATGAAATAAAGAAAAAAATCAACAGTTTGATAAATGATATATTTCAATAATTTTAAGTTTATATTCATTTTTAAATCAAAATATTAGATGTTGGGCATGTTTCACAGCCGCTGCAAATGATGAAAAGACAGAAAAAGAAAGTCTGCCAGTGGCTCCATTATGGGCCTGCGCTTTGGATCTCCGTGTTATTGCTGTTTAACTCATCATGCCTGATGTTTTTTTTGAGATGGGGTCAATGCTTCACCTTCTCATGACTCTTTCTAACAAACTGTGATTTCCCAGAGTGCTCTCATGGGGTCACTGTTGCCTCACGAAAGGCCTTGATGAGACTTGGCGCAGAGCTAGAAGCACGTACTAAACCTAAAGCGACCTGTTGTGTGCAGGCTGCTGCAGCAGAGGAGAAGCCTGCCTGGAGTGTCCTTACAGACGACTTCATGATGGGAGCCACCATGAAGGACTGGGACAAAGACAGTGACGGAGAGGAGGCGGATGCACACTCTGGAGCGGGGGTGGAGGACAGTGACTCAGACTGACCCCATCCACACAGAGTGAAGGGACTGTGTACAGCAGGCTGCGAAGCCTTCAGGGACACACTTCTGTGGAACAGAAACCCTGCAAAACAAATGATCGAGAAAATCTGGAAAGTGTTCTTAACTGACTGTACACGCACGCAAACCTTTTTTATAGCATCTCACAGTGGGATATTTGTTGCTGAATATATTGTGCGGAGAAGGGAATGGTTTGTGACTGCACAGCATTCTGTACCCCGAAGACGTGACAAGAACAAATATGTGGAAACAGAATGTACCGGAGAGCTTGAGCCTGGGGGAAATTGAAGAAGCTTGTGGCTGTGTGGAGCTGCATGAGCTCCCATTTAGTCTACATACTACTGTATTATCAGAAGAGCTGTGATAGTGTAAACTCTGTAAATATGAATGTTTTGTAGAGCACCGGTTGAATAAACAGCCAATTCATGTGTATCAGCAAACCTTTTATTTATTAATTTAAAAAAAAAAAAAATGTTGGGCTTTTTTGCAAAGCTGAAGATAGACAGACAGTAAAAAGGGAGAGAGAAGGGATGACGTGCAGCAAAGGGTTAGGATTTGAACCTGTGCCACTGCAGTCTTACATGGTCACCCTCTCTACCAGGTAGGTACCGGGGGGCTCCAACCCATAGCTCTTTGAATGAACATATGTGAGTGAGTGCGGCTTGAAAATTCCAAACCTATCCCTTTTTTAAATCCCAACATTTGGATCGGACAGGGATTGTGAAATTAACAGGAAAAGAGCGAAAGCAAAGCATTTGCGCTACACAGTGCGTTTATATTTCAGACTGCTCTAATCTTTGCTGTTTTCTTGTGAATTGCACGATCATTTGACCTCTCTTAGGGCCCTAAAACTTATTTGAATAAATGTCTCCTTTTATGAGCTGGACCACGTGAGCCTGCGGTCCTGTCCTCTCCCCTCCAGTGTACGGATGCCCCTGTTCTTTACCCCGTGCCTCTTCTCTCTGGCTTGTTTTACTTCGGGGCTTCCTGTGTCCGACCTTTGCCGGTAGCACAACCCGTGGAATTATTTGCACAGGGTGTTATCGGCAGAGAAGGCGGCACGTCGGCCTGTCTGCACCACACTGGACGATTGTTCGTCATGGCAACGCTGCGGCCTGCCACTCAGGTATGCTGCATTTTTTTTTTATCCTGGCCCTGTTAACACGCAGCCTGGGGAACAGGCTGCTGGGTCGCCTCGTTTACCACCACCGCTCCATCCCTCTCTGACACTCGTGTCCGCTCGCTCTGCTTAGAGAGGAAGTTTCTAACTCACTTCTGGCTTGAATTGTGAGCAAAATATCAAAGCTGAAAATCCAGTTAAACACTTGAAGGCTTCGCGGGAAAGGCCCATCAGAATAAGATTTAATTTATTAATCTGTATAAAAGGACGTTGGAAGTGAACATTTCTGTAAGTCTCCCAGCGTTAGCAAGAATGTCCTCTGATGGGGGGCCTATGGCTCATTCTCTCCCTGGGTTCCCAACAGTTAATCTGGCGGTGACTGATCATGGCCAAAACTATGGAAATGAGACTGTTGCAATAAAGTGGAATTACCCTTTTTCAATGGTAAATTAAAGACACAATTAGCAGGATTTTCCAGAAAACAATGTATAGACAAATACAGAAATAATCTCTCTCAAATACAAATACAAAAATAATCCCTCTCAATCCTCATTTATGACCCACTATAACCCTGCAGCCCTCTGCCTGGATTTTCTCTTTTCATTTTGCTTTCTTCAAGACGTTTCTGGCCCCCCTCTGCTTAATTCTCCTGTTTGGACACAAATGCAATGTCCATTAGCAAAGTAATCCCACTGACTCTGCCTTTAACACCCTGTGAGAATCTGGTGTTTGCTGTCCTCCAGTGGTGTAACTTCTCCCAGTGCTGTTAAGTGACTCTGAGACTTCCAGTGGTGTGTTGTGTTGTGGGAGCGAGCAGTACTCAACCTTTTACATTGCGTCAACTATGACGGAAGGTGTGATAGTTGCACTTCTGGGACAACTGAGCGTTGAAAGCTCTGGAACAAGTGAGCAAGTGGCCCCTGATGTTCAAATGGTATCATCCAATGCTGTTGTCAAGGTCCAGATGAATCGTCCGCTCAAAAGTGCCTCAGTCAAACAAATCCAAGATCAGTATGCAAAGAACTCATCGTGTGGTTAAGATCACTGGAGTTATATAATGATGTGGCTTAAAACCTTTTAGTGAGATGATTTTCATGTGCAGAGCTTTGTCCAACTCCTGTATGTTCCTCATGTCTGAGGGTGGAACAGGTGTAGGAAGGGACAGCCTGGGACACACACACACACACACACACACACCTCGCCTTGTCTCACATCTGTCAGTGTGGGTACTGATTTAGTGAAGCCATCTGGTTTGCGGCAGCCTCTGGATGCGGAGAGTCAGAGTGGCTGTCAGGCCTGATGGATGGCGGGCTTTGGTCGGGCAGAGTGCGGAGGGCCGGCACCAAGCTTTGGCAAATAATGAAAAGAAAAGTGGGATTTTTTCTCTTTTTTTTTTTTTTTTTTTCTTCCCTTTCTCAGGGGTTGTGAACATAAATCAAGCTGGCAACACAGCAGGCTCCGAATGTGTGGGAGCGATCAGAGGAGAAGGTCGGAGGAGCGCAGGGGTAGAACCGGTCCTGTCCACTGACATGTGACACAGCCGGAGAGGACGCACTCATCCACTGCTGCCTCCCCGTCGTGGTGCCTGATTCTCCTAATGTGATCATTATTATTACGTTATGCCGCACACGGATTTTTTACACGAGTGTTCTTATTACATTACGGGCTGTTATTACATGCATGAGTTGCAACACACCCTTCAGCTGAACATTGGGGAAAGTAAAGAGCTGATCAGAGGCTTGGGAAGCTTGAGGTTGAAGGTGGAGGAGTTCAATGCCTTGGCACTGAATTGAGGAACAAAGTTTACAAAAAGTAGTAAACTCATCAGATATGATATAATATAGCAGATCAGTTTTTGCCCTTTGGACCCCGAAGATAGTGTTGTTGTTTTTTTACTTCTGCATTATTTATGGTATTTTGTGTCGATTTATATTATGGTTTCATTGTTATGCTCTGCTTAATGTCTTGTTCAAATTCAAGTTCCTCATAAACCTTTTTGTTTATAATGGCAATCAAGGCAACTCATTAACACACCCTTCCAGTCACGACATACTTTTAAGGGCAACAATCCCCCCAAAAAAATAGAAATGGCGTCTCAAAGAACACACATTTTCGTTTAAATGAAACCAGAGGACATATACAGGCAACTCACAGAGGTAATGTTTTTGTAGCAGCTTGGAAAAGAAGTTCCAGCCGCCTTGCGCTGACCGGCTTTAGGACCCTGCGTCACAACGCAGCAGGGGCCAATGGGCTATTAGCCGTTGCAGCGCTGTCCCAATGGGCACAGCGAGCACTCCTATTTACAATAAATCGTCTCGTAACGTGGAATTGAAGGGGTTCCCTTCTCCGACAGTGATGACCACAACCTCGGTTTGAAGCGGGCGGAGGGGGGAGCACGTGGTAACTTTAGTCCTTTTATAAATCTCCTACAAGCGGCCACTGCTGTCCGCTTGGCACGCGTAAAAACACGAGCCGTCCCCCAACTAGATGGGTTGAGGGAGACGCGTAAAAGCACTATGCAGTCGCACCGAAGGCAAACTCAGAGCTGTTTTTTTTTGTTGAGCTACTTTTTAAGGAAGACTTTTTCACGGTGAAATCCCAGTTCTGTATGGATTTTTGATATCGCCTTCACGCGCCAGCCACACTTGAAAACAAGTTCACACCTCGCGCCCCCACTGAACGCCAGGACCGCGTTCGAGATCGAATGTTTGTTCAACAACTTTTGTGATATGTCTGGGGATTAAATTTAAAAAAGCAACAAATCGCTCATCAGGACACTGAAGCGTGATTTATAGCAACCTCGGAGCCCGGGCTGGTGTTGGGTGAGGTGCGGTTGGAGAGCTGCGAGCTCTGATGCGGTGGAGGTGTGCTCAAACCCGCAGGCTACGCGTCTGTCCGTCTGTAACTCTCCTGTTTTCATCCATATATTTCAGATGCTTTTGATGGCTGCGCGTCCACCCATGGCAACATTCAGCTGCACCTTTACGCACTTTCGCTGTGCGTTCACTGTCATCCGGGAATAGATCCGCGCGATCCTGTCCGACCGAATAACGGGTCGTTTTGTTTGTGTCGAGACAGTTGAATGGATTTTCAGGTACACTTTACTGAAACTGTGGAATTAGAACTATACGGTTTTGAAATAGCTGTTCGGGACAGTTTGGCTCGTGTTCATAAATGCTCTTCACTTAGATTCCTGCCCAGGAAACGCGTCTGCCTGGCGATCTCTAAATCGCTTGCGGTGAACATTGTTCCTGAATCTTTAAAAAAAAAAAATTATTTAACATTTGAAGACGTCAGAGGAGAAGATGAACCTGTGTATCGTCAGTCTTCTCCTCACTTTGGATTTAGCCACCGTGGCGCTCAGTTTGTCCACATGCAGCACGCTGGACATGGATCAGTTCAAGAAGAAGCGCATCGAGGCCATCCGAGGGCAGATCCTGAGCAAGCTGAAGCTCACCAGTCCACCGGAGGACTTCCCCGAGCCCGACGAGGTGTCTCGGGACATTGTCGCCATTTATAACAGCACCCGCGACCTGCTGCAGGAGAAGGCGAACGAACGGGCGGCGACATGCGAGCGTCAGCGCAGCGAGGAGGAGTATTACGCGAAGGAGGTGCATAAGATCGACATGCAGCCCTTCTACCCATCAGAGAGTAAGTACGTGTGTTTGTTGAAGCGATGCCTTCCCAAAAAATGAATGAGTGTGCAGGACCTGCCTGGCCCCCCCACTGATGTTACCTAAGTGTGAAGTTTAAAAATTCCCAAGTAGGCTTAGCCTTTGGACGTGGTCACGTGTGTTTGTCATTGTTTTGGAAAAGCCTTGGCTGGATGAGTGCAGGGGGGAAACAGCCAGATAGGAAGGAGGAGTTGGAGCTGAGCTGCAGTTCTTGGACATCAACAACGTCTCCACCTCTAACTCCGAGAACGGCGGAGTGCACAGCCATCAGCAGACAACAGCACGTTAACTGAACCCTGGTTCTGTATTTCACTACTTCCACCGTTACATCTGTGAACTTCACAGTTAGAGCAGGGGGTAGGCAGTGGCTTTACTACTGACCATGGCTGGGGCAACCAAAATGTTTTCCACCCTTTAATCTTCACCTCCGTTTCTCCTCTAGTGGTATGTCTCCATGTGGATAGGTTGAAAACTCCCAATTATCTGAAAGTCCCCAACATAATGTCGCCATATGTCTGCGGTGTAAACCCAGTACACCAGCATCCCAGGTGTTCAGCAGTAAACTGGGGAAACTGGCTTTGCAGTTTGCTGTTTTCCTCTGTGAGTAAACTTCGCACGGCAGGGGTCAAAGGTACACTTTGGGCCGAATTTTGGTTTGAAACTTTGAAAAATGAACTAATATTGTCACACTTTGAAGGCGTTACAGTGTCGACGTTATGTCTAAGACATCTGTGTCGTGTTGCAGAGATATCTCCTGAAGTTAGCATGCTAACAGCTAGCTCCGCTCCGTCCAGTCTTGTAATACCACTTGTTCCTCTAGAGGCGATAGTGAGTCAGCGTAGCTCCAGTCTGACCTCAGTCCAACATGAGAGGACAAAGAACCAGAGCTGCTTGTCAACCATGTTGACGGTACAGGGTGTGTGCACATTGCGGTAATGCAACACTTATGGATTCCAAACGCCTTCAAACTCAACAGAAGGGGAACATGTTGGGACAAGGCCGCATGTACGTGTACGCTTGGGCACTGATGTGTCGTGAACATAGAAACCACAAATTGAATGAAAATCGGTTCAGAATTGAGCGAGTGACAGTCGATCCTGTAGAGAAGTCTTAACGTGGCGGCATCTAAGTTTCTACACCTATGTGGCGGAAGGTGTCTCTTCCTATTTTTTAGACACGTGGCGGGCGAGGAGCTGCTTTTGTCCGGTGCCAATGTTCTTGTAACATATTCAATATGCAACAAGTTTGTGAGACGAGTCAAAAAGCCCCAGCAAAAGCATTGGCGTGAATGCTAAATTATAAACAAGTTGTGGATTAAAACGTGTCATCGTGTCACGTCAGTCCTGTGGTTGGCCGCTCGCTCCGTGTGAAAGCATCTTTTGTCAGATGGTTTGGAAGCCTTTATGTGCTTGTCCCTGCCATGTTACTGCTTTCATTCACGACACAGCCATACCCACATTTTCCCTCAAATACGCGGCCTTGAGGTGGGAAAATTGCCGCTACAGATTACCCTGAATATCAATCCTTTTCACACAAACTGTATTATGTGTAGATGGGCACGTTTAACAACTTCGCATTAGGCGACGCAACACCATGCTGTTGATCTGTAATGTCACTCGGCTTTGTCCGTGCGCACATTTAAAAGATTTGTGTGTGTAAAATTTGTGAAGCAGCCCTTTATGGATTGACATCGGTGTGAGCGCTGCAGGAGTTTGCCCTTTACTATTCATGATGATCACAATGATGTCCAGCCTTAAAATATTTCCCTACATTGTTACGTTAAAGCACGTGATAGAAAATAACTGACATTCTCTATGTACGAGGTGGGTTGACCTTCTGAAAACACTTGTTTCATTTATCAGTTGGAAACAACGTGCAGTTTGCAGAGGATGCCGTGGTTGAGTACTAATCCTTCAAGTGGGAGGCACCAGTTCAGCTCTCTAACAGCTCCTGCACTGAATCCACCAGCTCCAGTGGTGCTGCTCTGCAGCTGACCCTGACCTTTGACCTGCCATGTGGAGGCCACAAGATGAATTTCTCCTTCAGCTGATCAAAGACCCATCAGAGGAAAAGCAGGGCTGTAGAACCAAAACAATCATATTAAATGAAACTGCAGAGCCATTAACCTCAATATGGTTTCCCTATTCCCATCAGAAATGTGAGCACATGCACTGAAGCGAAAATAAATTAGCACGACATTTTGTATGCCCCGAGGTGTATTTCGCATCAAATGTTATCCTTGGCCCTGCCTCTTGTGTAAATACCTTTTTTTTTTTTTTTCATGAAAAGATCTGGCCCGATGCCAGGTGCAGTCAGGAAAGCATTTACAGGGTATAAATAATACTGAGTCAACACGCGGGGAGGAAAGAGGCCAGAATTGATTCCCATTTATGTGAAGCGGTGACACTGGCCAGGTCCTCACATCTGGAGACAGATGCTGACAGGAGGCAGATCAAACAGTGAAACCGTCGGCTGATAGGCTATTTATTTAGTCTCTTTAACTTGATGTGTGAGTGTGAGTCACTGTGCAAGTTAATATCACACACACACACACACACACACACAGTATCAGCCTTATTTGGTTGGGTGTCAGGAAATCCTCAGGCGGCAATGTGGGGCACACTGGCCCTGGCAGCCTTACAGAAATTCTGGGTAGTTGAATGAAGAGGGCTGTGTGTGTGTGTGTGCGTGCGTGCGTGGGGTGGGTGGGTGGGTGGTATGGAAGGGGTTGGAGTCACTGTCCCATGTCTCACAGTCATTTGTTTAACCCCAGTTAGCTGTGAGGCATTGTGTGTGTGTGTGTACACACAATTCCCACCGGAGAGACTCGTAAGTTGGTGGCAAATAACTTTTGAGGTCCGTTTGGAAAATTTATGTCAGAAACTTGAAAAACATGGGTGTTAACCAGGCAGGGAGGGTCTAATGGAAAATGGTACAGGTTGCATCATACTACTATCATACTTGACCCACACTAAATCTGATTTGAAGTTATTTTAACCATTCTTGCTTTAATCACTCTCGTGAATGCCCCAAACTTTATGGAAGTGTCATACTTAATCTTTGATCAGCGAGCTCTCCCTGAAGAAGCCCACTGTACTGGCCATCATTTCGACACAATGACACACATCACCCCACAGACGTTTGTTTCTGGATAATCATTTAGTTGTGATGTTGTAATAGCTAATACAACTTACAAACTAAACATGAACGTCATTTATTATTTCAAGATGATGAAGTGGTGATGTAGACGTATCAGGCGTGAAATAACATGGCTGCTCTCGGCTCCTTAAAGGGCAACACACGCAGTGGTGGCTTTTCCACTCAAAGTTTTTTTCCAACTAGGGGGGTTCAGGGTGCTCCAGAGTGGAAAAATGCAGGGGGGCTCAGCAACGCAAGAGCAGTGAGCAAAATGCTTCACTCTCGATTAAAACAATTACACAAAGCTGAGCCCTCAGTGTATTTCCAACTTTTTGAATCATTCCTATTAATGTATTACTCTATTACAAGCTCCGCTCGTCTTTTCATCACTCTGAATCAGTTTCCCCCTTGTTGTGTTTCTCCTCTTTGGGGCGACTCAAAGAAAAAATCTGCAATCGCTAATAAGATAAAAAATATTCTTTCAAAGCATAGGCTGTAACATGGATGTGGTCTCCGTGACGTCACCCGTAGGTTTCAAAAATAGCCGCTGTGAAGCTCTAAGTGGCCGGCTCTGGCTGTCACCATCTTGGCAGTGACGCCACTGCCTTACCGAAGCCAATCCAAAAATGGACAAAGAGGCTGAGCGTAGGAGGAGCCGAGTTGGGCTTGTGTGACGCAGCGGAGCAGAAAACTAGCAGCTAGCGAACTCTGGGGGCCGCCCATCTGTCACTCAAAGCAGCCGCGTCCTTAATAATGCATCACTTTAAAGCTTAATATAATGAAAACCGGAGGATTTGTATAAAAATCCACTCCCCGTACAGTTGTCGTGAGCGGGGAAAATTAGCTGTGGAGATCATTTGTACCAAGATGTAAATATGTTTGTTTCTGTTGTAAAGTTGGGTATTTAACATGAAGGTCTACGGGGAATGTACTCACTTTTGGAGCCAGAGGAACTGTAGTTTTTTTTGCTCTTCGGCATTGGCTTAATTTTTCAGCCTCAGAGGCTGCCGCTTGCCTCACCGTGGTGTTCTGCAGGAACTGCTGAACACACCGCGGTGAGATGACCTGTCTGCCCACAGCCTTGGTTAGATGCTGCGCACCTCATCTGCCACCTCACCTTTACATTTCAAAAGGATGGAGGAATTTCAAAGTGTGTTTCTGTCCATCTGACACGCACAATTCACAAACAGTCTTTGCAAGGCGCTGTTGTGTTTTTCACATTTCCTGCTACTCGCTGCGTGTTGTTCACATGCATCTCTACAAACCTCTAGGTAAGCAGAGTTTATACCATTCAATTATCAAGTGTAGAAGGCCCCCACAACTGCAAAACATTCCTAGTAAATATTGTTCACATACAGTGTGTTCAATACTGACCTTCCAGATAGCATTAGTTGCAGATTAACAAGGTTGCTAAGAAAATACGATTGGACAATTCTCATTGTTTCTCTGACTTCCAGACTGCCAACTTTCTGCCACATTTACAGTTGTGTGTCCTTCATGCCACAGCAGATATGATTGACTTCATCACACACACACACACACACACACACACACACACACACAATGAGAGATTGATAGTGCTCCTGACCTCTACAGAACATTTTAAAGTAGAGTAGACAAAAAGAGTTGTGGTGTGCCGAGATAAAGCAAATCTGTCCTTGAAGGCAGAAAGGCTGTTTAGCATGGCCGAACACACTCCGAATGTTCCGGAAACCCCCCACCCCACACCGCGCTTTTTTCACAGCCAATGTTTGTCTTTAATGATATGTGGCATTTGATTTACACTGCTGTTTGCTTTGGAAGTGCCCTGGAAACGCGCACACACACACACACACACACACACACACACCTATCCATACATTACAGCACAAATCCTGCACCGGTGCATCCGACAGTGTCACAGAATGCCTGTTAGAGCACTAATACGCTCGGTGAACATTTTTTTTCAAACAGCCTTTAAAGAAAATGTGTTTGTTACAGGGAGTGAACATGGTGAGCCAAAGAATTGCCGCTTATTTACAAAGCAAACGTGGACCACATGTTGCTCTCTGCTTTTATTTAGTGAGCTAAATTCAAAGGCGGTAATTAGCTCCCCATCAGGTAACAATTCACCACATTACACACTCTGAACCTGCATTTGTGTTGGCAAAGTCACATTAAAAGCATTATGTGAGGGCTCTCGCACTCTACAGTTAGTTTTTTAGCATGAACAGGAGATGAACTATGAACATCATGAACTGAGGTATTTGTGGGAACACTCACTGAAAGGAATGAGGGGAACTGAAACAATAGATGTGTTGAACAAAGAAAAGATTTAGAGCTGGTAATCTCCAAGCAGAGTGAACGGCCGTCCATTCAGGTATTAGCAGTATGAAGAGACATTCCTGTGGTGTGTAAATTGCCAAGGGGGTGCAGGACAGAAAGTGTTGTTTAGCCCAAGTTTCGGATCTGCTTCTAATCAGGTCTTTAAAGAGTCTGCAGGAAGGATGTGTCACTTTTTTTAATAGGAAGCAGAAAGACTGAAAGGAGTTGCCCGATTTATATGGAGAGTTAATGGCATGGGTCTGCAATGGTGTGTACTGCAGTGGCAAACTGTGAGCATTGAACTAAAGCCCCCTGTCCTCCATCCACCCCAAGCAAAAAAGAGGAGGGCGTAACTGCAATGTGAGAAATGAAATGTTTTCCCTCCCAATACTGATTCCAATACTCCAACTCAGGTTAGCTGCCACTACTGATTACTGATCTGGTACCAGTCTTACTTTTCTGATATGATTGTTCCCCAGAGCTTCCCCAAAGCTACTAAATGGAACTTGATACTGTTTCCTAGGTCAAGAATGAACTTGAATGCTAAACCAATATGATACCTAAAATGGTCCGTGTTTAGTTCATGTTTGTACTGCATAGACGCGCACACTGTTATCCCATGTATTTACATTAAGCAATCTCCGGAGGGACGTGAACTGTGGGACGTTATGGTTCATGGTCGGCAGCTTAACCCTGAAGCCACCAGGGCACCTACTGTATGTCACCAAGTTGTGAAAGACGGCAAACTGCGATTGGTCTGGGTTTAACTTTCAGCCCAAGTCACAGATTTTATTTCAACTCAGACACATGTCACGTTCCCTGCGTAGAGACTAGAGGACCCTGCTGGTGCTTTTCTGGTGTTTCACGGATTTGTGAAAGACTGTGTGGGAGAAGAGAAAAATGGAAGGTGTGTGTGGTTCATGTTTTAAAGTTAAAGTGTAGGTATGGGCACGCGGCTCTGTTTTCCTTGCTAAAACTTATGTTTGTATGTTGTGATGTGTAGAGCCCAGTGTGCATGCTGTTGAACATGATGGATGGTGTTTAGTTAGTCCGAGTGTAACCACTAGCTAATCTCCCCTGCACCTCTCTAAATAAACCCAGTCGTGTGATGGCTGTTGGTTTGTAAAGGGAGGTTTGTAAAAAAAGCCAAACACTGTTTGTTAGATGTTCCAAACATCTAACAAACCTGAAATGAAGAATCTCTGAAATGAGAAAGTTGCATGTGTCAGGAGTCAAGTATCATTAATTGTCCTTCTGCAACACCGAAATGCAGTTGTAGCTTAGTTCATTATGCTACACACGAAAAAAACATGAAAAAAATTAGAGAACAGTAACGGTAGTAGTGCATTCATGAAGTGCATTTTTGGAATTTGCAACAGGATCAACGTAAACAATCAAAAACCTTGGTGAATTCTCTGGGCAGATAATATGGCCCGGCTCTTTTAACATTAAAAACTCAACTTCAGGGAAAAATCATCCATAAACGTTGACGTTTGAAGGGTGTCCTGTGGTCCGCCCGTCAAGTACAACAGCTTGGTCCTGACCCATTTAGAGTTTTACATCCAATAATTTGGCTTCAAAATGAGAACAGAATGACGTGCACTCTCTCGATTTGTTTATTTATTTATTTTTGGTCATGATTCCAGCGGCAGGATTTGGGGTAAGAAGTAGCCTGTTTCTGCGTCCAGGAAGACCAGTGGAAAGTGCATTACTAAGCTGAATGCCCTAATTTTCAGCAAAGGCTGAACCTTGGCAGCATCTGTCAGTCAAAGCGTCAGAAAAGACAGCAATGTATGTGGCAGGGAACAGAGCATGCTCCTGGGTTGTTGTTTTCATCTGCAGAGATATGAATAAGCTGCAGACTGGAACCACCAGTAGAGGACAGAGTTAATGCGTAGCTCTAGCCATTGGACCAAACAGGGTCACATGAATACTCGCCTACTGATCCTTCAACGCGAACACACAGTGTTCCAATTAGAGTTTGAAACTGTGACATGTATTCAGATCATTTTACGTAGCAGTCAAACTTGAACCTCAATGCTTCCACTAACGTACGTATTCCTGTGTTGTCTCCAGAACTTGATATACATCCACCTGTGGCACATTCAAAACCTGGCCATGATCTATAAAGGCACACGCCTGTCTTAAGTAAGGACATAAAGGAGCTCCAAATCATTCTGAGGTATTATTGTGGTTGAGGCACAAATGCATGGACGAAATTTTATTTTTAAGTCCCCACGACCACATTGGGCTCTATCGCTCAGAAATGGAACAAGCTGACCAAAGTCAATGTCGCTGGACAGAGAGCTGATCAAGAACCCAATGATCTCTAACAGGGCTTCAGAGAGAATGTGCCACAAGGACCATCTATGCAGCGTCATTAATCAGACCTTTAAGGTAGGAAGTAAAACCTGAGGAAAAGGCTTCAATCATCCAGTTAAAACTAGGGATATGAGGGACATCATTATGCTCTGCACTTTCCTCTGTCTGTATATTTCTTTGTCGTAAGAAAACCCACATGGCAAACTAGTGAAGGCCTTTATTTATCTAATCACAATGTCCAGTGTGCCTAAAGCACTGAAGACTGTGGCCAGATGCATACCACTGCAGGTGTATACACGAAGACACAAATAAGTACACACATCGTTTTCGATGTCTAATTCGAAAATCATTTACATTAGCAAATATATATTCATCGGGATTATGTTTTTCTCATCATCCCAAGACGAAACATTTGTATTATTCGTTGCCAACGCAAACATATTCATACTGAACGTACCTGCTAAACCATCACTGTGGACTTCAGACAGTTTGTTTTCCCTGTAATGAGACCTGCTGAATATGTTATGGTTATGTTCACACAACTCAAAGCACTTGGTTATGGTTAGGGAAGGATGGGTGTTTTTTTTGTTGAATATTGAAAAAGTCAACACTGACGTGTTGTACGAGGCAGGATCCGTTGACCTAACCATGTGTTTGAGATTTACAGTAAAACAACAGCAGCCACATACAGGATACAGACGGTGACCACATTCTCCAATGTCAAAGGTCATGAGTTTCGTACGCCCACCCTCCACCTCCATACAGTGGGGATGAAGGTGCACAGCCTCTGCTGGAAGACATTCATATTGTACACTCACTGCTGCAAACGGACTGCATGGTAACTCACCGTCATTTTTAAAATTTTCTGTAAAGTGCCGGCGTTCAACTGTGATGACTGCAGCCCAGGCTCGTTGCTTTTTCCTGGGATTCTTAATCAGAATTGTCCATATTCAACTCTCCTCCTGTGATGGAGTATGGGAGAGAAGGCAGCTGCAGGGAGAGCCGAAAACTTTAAGACCTTGGGGTATTTGCCTGAGTGACGAACCTCACCACAGGGTTGTTGTTGAGAGCCCGCTCTCTGTTCACTTACGCAAGACCTGGACGCTGCTGCCATTTGAGCAGTTGCTCAGCCACTGTGGCCAAGCAGCGTTGCGTAACAGAAGGGAGAGAAAGAGAGCGATTGAGCGAGCGTTAAAAGAATAACAAGTTCTCTTCCAGCACTTTCTGTATTGTTTACAGCAACGGCACAAGTCCTGTGTAAGATGATAGTCTTAACAGGCGTGCAGGAGGAAGGGGAGACGGCTGTTTGGTGCACGGGCTGCGGCCGGGCCTGTGGTGCGGCCCACGCTTGATGGGAGTTGTGGAGATAGTGTTTTCTGGGTTATGCAACGGGTTGGTCGAGCATAGCCTGCTGGAGCTGTGGTCATGAAGGTGTGTGTCATTCACGGGTAATGAGGCAATCTTTGTCCACCCTGCTGCCACTTTGCGTGTGCACACACCACAGTCTGTGTGAGTGTGTGTGTCTGCCATGCTTTCTAATTGCCTTGCTGTCATACAACAACAGTGGAGTTAAATTCATATTAAAGGAGAACTACAGAGGGTTCGGAGGAGCGTGTATCAGAAAGATAATTCGGCACTACATTTACAAACTAGTGCAGGAAGCAGCTTTTGGATGACTGTCAGCTTTGTCTCAGCTTAAAGTGTGTCCATACTTCACCTGTCAGCAATAGACGTGTGGCGTGATGGACTTTCCTCAAGTTAACCAGAGTTGGCGCCCTGTCACAGACCTGCAGTTAACGTTTACCTTTTTTAAAAATAAACGTAACCATGGTCTTTCCCTAACCTATAAAACTATTCTTACCATGTGAATATATTATAGAAAAGCGCGGATCTTTAACACGCTTTAAAACATTATTATTGCACGGGGGTCTGATAATTATCCAATATTGACGTTCTTGTCTGGAGAGATTTGGAACATTTGCGATATTTTTTATTTAAAGTTCTTGATTCGCGAAACTTCAAAATTCAAAACATATGATGATCTTGTATTATTGGATGGCATTCTATAGAACATGTTTTAATAGTATAAATAATACAAACTCCTGTTGACTTCAGTTGCTTCAAATCACATCGAGGCTAATTGTGGTAAAATTAGAAACACGTCCCAAACATTCTGGCTTTGTCTTTACTGGCAGTCTTTCTCTTTGTTAATATTCTTAAAGCCAGTTAAAAACATGTTTACAATTAGTTCTGGTGAGCCTAATGTACACTGGACCTGTATCCTTTAACTCCATTTTGCACATTTAAATTCTAATCGTGAAGAAAATTTGACTACTTAAAAAGCTATTACTTGCTCCATTGCTATATGTACTGCTCAAGAATGAGTTTATTTTCTTTTATGTTAACTAGAAAACTTCACTCCGTGGAGTGCCAGGTGTGTCTCCATTATTCCAAAGTCCAAAAAAAAAGTCACATTTGACCAAAGAAAAACATCCATTGCTCCAAAAATACACAGTGTCCCTGCAGCAATCACAGGCACATGGCTGATAATTATCCAAAATGACGTCATTGAACCTTTAACATTTATTTTCCTACTATGGCGAAGGCATGACCCATCCTACTCTGCCTCTGATTGGCTTACCATGACATTCCTAATAATAATAGTAATAATGATGAATCTAATTTACACAGCACACTTTAAAATACAGCGAAATCTCAAGGTGCTTCACATAAAGAGGAAACAACCATAGTACAATGTAAAAACTGATTAATTAACACCTGAAGAACAATTTGATTATATGAGTTAAAATAGGATAAATAAAATGAGACCCAAGCTTAAAAGGAAAATGCATAAGAGACAAAATATATATGTAAAAAAAAAACAAAAACATATACTTACCTCAACCATAACCATTCTCACTCCTCATGTCTAAACTTAACCGATCCAGCTAACGAAGGGAGCGAGTGCGAGCTAATTATAGCCATGTACTCCTGTTTGTTGCAGGGAGAGTGTGTATTTTCGAAGCAGTGAGCCATCGGAACAATGGGTATTTGTTTTCAGGATAACAGGCTGTCGGACAAATTTGCTTTCTGTCCAATTAGAGATATTTTGGAATTGGGGTTATGGAATAATGAGCCGTTGGAACAATGGACAATCCTCGTCTCCATTTCTCCTCTCAAAAACAAAAAGAGTTAAATCCCCATTAGTTGTCCCTTCCTGCTCCCTCACAGTCTAGATGGTGGCGAAGCAACAAAAAAAAAAAAGAAAAAGGGATTTATTCATCTGGTATCGTGCCTAACTTTAGTGGATCATAACATACCAGATATGGAATTGATCTGCAAGTGCTCCGGTTCAAAATGAGACCAAACTCATCTACGATGTCAGTTTTTCAGCCATAAAAAAATAAATAAAAGGCCAAAATGTGGCCTGCAACACACTCGGTACAGTAAGGCTTATTCTCAGCCTAGCCGATTGCCGGAAATGCATTTAGCTCCTGAAGCCGTTGTTGATCAGTTGCGGATCCTACAGGCCGGTTAAGAGGAGTGCAGAGTCAGTGGTCAATAAAATTGTTTTGGTTTTTTTAAAACATTGGGAATCACTGCAACCATGAGAATTCCTTGTGCATACAGTCACAAATGAGCACTCAACATAATGGGCTGAAGGGTCCAGTACTTTATGATGCGCGCGCACACGTCCGAACACAGTACCTCCCCGCAGGTTTACACCAGGCTGAGATTATACACTTCACATGAGATGTACAGTAATTTTACCAGTATATGTCGCCTCACACGCAGACACAGGCCATGCAGCTGCTGGTTCAAAGTGTCATTTTGGATATGGCTTTGAACACTTTGAAAACATAGAAATCCAGATTTGGTGGGAGGATTTGGTGGTGGATGACTTTTATTTGGCCCCCTTTTTAAAACAAGGTGTTGTCTTGGTGCAGATTATCAGAGTGGTTGCGTATTTGAATCTTAATTGTATTTTTGGGGGGATTTGTACAGCTGGTGGCCAAAGCTCCAAACCCCCTTCCTCCATCCGCCCATCCCTACGTGCACAGGATCTATGTAAATCTGCATCCCTATGTGTCTATACATGGATATGTGTGCTGCTGTTTTAATTCATGCCTAGATAATCCCAGTCACACAGTGCATAAAGAACATGCATCTGTGTTGTGTGTGTGTATCTGTTTATCTGTTGCTGGGAATTGGGCCTGTGGAGACTGACATGGTGGAGGGGCTTTCAAAGCGCCGGGTATTTTTAGTTCCTAGGGATTATGTGTGGAGTTGTTTTCAATTTACTATTGGCAGGTGAGTGGCTGGGCGGAGGTGTCTGCAGGGAACCAGACAGGCGGGAGCTAACATTCCCTCACTGTAGAGCCTTTTCTTTTCCTCTCTTGCTCTCAGTCTCTTGTATTATTCTCAGGCTTTTCTTTTAGTCTCCCGCTCCCGACACCTCCTTCCCATCCTCTCGCTGTTTCCTTCATTTCCTCTTGGCTGCTGTGTGTCTGTAGCCGTCTGTTCCTATCTGCCGCGCTCTTTATCATTCTTTCATTCCTCTTCGTCTGCTTTGTTGCCATTACTTTCTCAATTTGTCTGGTTTCCCTTTCCATATATCATCGCTATAAAGCGGACAACAATCTCATTCACGGTCACTGTGAAGGATTCTTTATTCTTCAGCTGTGAAAACATTTACTTTGAATCCAATCGTTTGCTGTTTTACATGCTGGTCATCTCATTTAGTAGCTGCTGCTGCTGCCCAAAGGCCTAATTTACACTTGACACAGTCTGTATGTTCGCTCATTCCTCAGTACACTCTTCAGCAACGATGTCATCTGAATAAAAATCTGACAGTGTCTGTAAAACAAGTGGAATCTTCAGAAAAATATTCATCTCGACCCTCGTTCCTTTTGCGGTGGCTTTCTGTCCATCGAGGTCAAGGAACAGCTTCTGAAATACTTCAAAAGTGGAGCGGTCACAGATGATGGCGATTTTCATCACTTGCCTATTAAGGCCTGCTTGAAACTCTTCTGTGTCCTTGTAAAGCAGAGGAAAAGAGAGGTCAGCGTGTTAGAAATGATGAATTGGATGATCATGCTGACTTTTAAGATAAGATAAGATAGAACTTTATTTATCCCAAGGGAAATTGTTGTGCAACAGTTGCAATACACAGTAGGAAACAGTATAACAATTCTAAAATGTACAAATAGTGCAATACATTTTACAAAATATATATCTAACAAGATGTCAACATTTTTAGACTGTTACTCTGAATTCTGTTGATTTAGTTGCTAATGTCGGTCAAACGGTAATTTGTCTGCAGTGGAACTACAAGACCATATCGATGACAAAAGTTATTTTTATATATTGTCTGTGAATGAATTCAGATTACGCAAACCAGCAAACATGTAGTGTGTGCTTTTCCTCACCATGGCACAACTGAAAAGCCCTCTCGAGCTGAGCAGATTTGTCAAATTAAACCTAAACATTAAAGCCACTGCTATGCTAGACTAAAGGGTAGGATGGCCAGATGACACTGCTAAATATGAGTAGCGTTAGCTACGTGTAGCAGTACAACATATTCCATCAACTGTATTAGCAGGTATAGACTAACCTCCGTACATTTACATTTATTTATTATAGGAATATGCCCAAATTCATTGCTTTGCTAAAACGTTGTTCTAAATGAAATAGTAGTCTCCTTGAAAATGTCCTTTGTATCATATTTGTGCAGCCTACATGTTCTCTAACTGTCTTCATTTGTCCAGGCATTTAAAGTGTGAGGGGACTTGAGATCCTGAACTCAAGGTGGAGAAAAAACAAGTTATCAAGCCAATTTCACTAAGTTACTACAACTAAACTTACAAACTGTGTTTAAAATGCAAAAATTTGACTTTAAATTCCCACGCACTATTAAGTTGATGTTATTACAGGCATTATCCTGTCAACACAACTCATTATACTGTAATGACAAATATCTGTGTGTGTGTGTGCATGTCTGAGTTTTGATTATCTTGCTTTGGGAGTGCAGAGCAGCACGTGTAGTAAACAGTGAAATCCCGGGCGCCTGGCCGGACTTTGGTTAGCGCCTGCGTTAAGCCACGTCCGCTATCGGCCACTATGGGATGTCTCCGATGTTTTCTTTTTACAATATATGTAAATGAGGGTGTGTGTGTGGTAAACACCTTGCACGTTTATCCGTACCGTTACGGACACTGTAGTGTTGCATGCGTAGACTCATTTTAAAACCCAAGAAGCAGTGGCACTAGCGCGTCCTGAGCCTCCCACTGCACCAGTCAAAAACAATGTTGGCAACTTAAAGGTTCATCTAAATCAATAAATCAGAATGTTTATCTTGCAACCATGCATTTCATTCAGTGGTGGTAATAGGTCCCCTGAATTACTTTTTAGAATGAAGGAAGAATACATTGCATTTTGGAATGTATCTGAATCATGGGTGATTACGAATTATTTTTCACTTATGGAAAGAACCTCGGCAGAGGTCTGCGCTCTCCAAGTGCCCCTCTAGTTTTTGTTATGCTACCTTTATTATGGAAACCAATTTCATTTGAATATAGACAGTCCCCTCCTAAACGGTAGACTGAAAACATTTTGGTTGGACATCAGAAGATCAATATGAGACAAGAGATCAGCTTTTCAGCTTTTATTTTCCGGTATTTACACATATGTTACACAACTTAAAAGATAGCACCTGCAACAGAACACCCAGTTATTAGGTGAGCAAAGGGAGCAGATGGACTTCAAATAGATTCAAGTGAATAAGACTCCATATTTAGTTTCAAATCCTTTGCTTGCAATAACTGAAACCTACGCCTCATTGAAACGACCACACTTTTGCCTCTTCTTTTGCAATGCTTTTCCAGGCTTCTGCTGCATCATCTCTCCGTTGTTTGTTTTGGGATTTAAGTCTGGAGATCGACTTGGCCAGTCTAAAACTTTTAGAAACCTTTTCCCCCCCGATGAACTCTGTGGTTGTTTTCTCCATGAACTCCTGATAGGTTTGAATGCATTGCTCTGCAATTGTTTCTGTAGACCCCCCCGAGTTTATTCTGCCGCTGCCGTCCCGCGTTACATCATCAATGGAGATCAATGAGCCCGTCCTCAAACGTGTTTCACATCGGAGTGTGTGTGTTTGGTATCATGAGCAGATCCTTTCTTTCTTTACACATTAGCCTTTTCCTTCACATTGGTAAAAAGTTCATTTTTGGCTCGTCAGTCCATAAAACTTTGTCCCAGAACTTTGAGTCTCGTCTCTGTAATGGCCTCTAATCTGGCCTGGCTGATGAGTGGTTTGCAAATTCATGGGTAGCCTCTGTACTTTTGTTCCCGAAGTCTTCTGCGAATGCTAGATTGTTATAGCTGCACTCCTGCCCTCCGGAGGTTGTTGGTAATGTAACTGACAGTTGTTCTAGGTTTTTTTTTTTTTCACGACTCTCACAATGTTTCTGTCATCAACTGCTGATGTTTTCCTCGGTCTACCGGTCTGACGTGCATTGCTCAGCACACCAGTGGTTTCTTTCTTCTTCAGGACATTCCAAATGGTTGTTCTGGCTGTTGCCAATGTTTGTGCAATGGCTCTGATTGATTTTCCATCTTCTCTCAGCTTCAAAATGGCCTGCCTTTCTCCTATAGAGAGCTCTCTGGTTTGAATAATCAGTGTAACAGGACACACCTAGGCAACAAGAAACTCCTGTCTCAGTGGCGATCATTTTGCACACTTGAAAAAATGTGCGAGACACTGAACATTTCATAACACAAGAGAACTTCACACTTCTTTTTTCTTCATTTCTTCTCTGCACCGATCGTGACCAGCTGATCTGCTCAGAGCGCATCCGCTCTGTCGTTGAGCCACACACTCGCTACGGCCACACATCACGCTGCTCTTATGCCAACCATGTAATGTGTAAACTTGCTTTTAAACCCGGCCTTGACCATTTTCACACTGTATTGTATCTATTCTCATTCGCTATAGGGACAAAGCCAATGAGACTAAAACTGCAACATCAGGGTTTCCCATTAATTACCAAGACTGGCGGTTTGCCATCTAATTTGTCCCGCCGCGGATTCATAATGAACTGAATATATTTCTACACTTCTCAATGGCTCGGCTTTGAAAGGCCCAGGGTGGATTTGGCTCCCTCAGCCTTTATGTCATTGTTATTATTCAGAATTAAACAAAAGAAAATCTTGGTATCAGCTTTTTTCCAAGACCTGATTTTAGCCTTAGCTACTTTGTTTGTCTGGATGGAGTGGATTGCTATCAGATATCAAAATAGCAAAGTGTGAAAAGCATCCAAGAAGCATTAGAGATGTTTTTTTACTCAGGTTGTTAAAAGCCACCTTGGAAGTTGGTTTGGGTCACATTTTAGCCAGAGAAGGTTAGTGGAAGAGTCACATGACTAAGAATCCATAAAGATGTGCAAACGTTGTGTCTAACTTATCTATAATATATGGAAGTCATCCATGTATTGTGTTTATGGTTAGTTAGGAACACATAAAGTGTAAATGGAAGCATAAAACAACACTTGAAATAAAGAGTGTTAATAGGGTCCAATTTGTCGTTGTTGGAATTTCTAAAAGAATAAAACATTTTTTTAACACTGATTCTGATTCACACGCTACCCTACACACTGCTACTTTATTACCCACAGAACTCCACATGGATGAGCACCTTCATAACCTGGAATGACTCCCAAGGCTTGACACATGTACCCACAGATCACATGACGATCATTATACCAGAGATTTATAAGCAATCTATTGGTGGCTGAGCATTTTTATACTGTAATCAACTTATATGGAATAGATTACCATGCTCAATCAGGAAGACTCCATTTTTTTAAATGTAAACTGAAAACTGAAAATGTATTTATCCTCTCTTCCAATTGAATTTGTAGATTTTATATAGTGTACTTATTACTATGTTCTCTCTCTCTGCTATTGTCTTCTTTAATTGTTTGTAAAGTGTTTTAAGACATCCAGTGTTTTTCACTCCATACAAACGTACTTATGCTCTTCCATCCTGCTCTTCCCCTGTGCATGACTTACAGAAGTGAGAAAATACTAAAAAGTAGGTCAAATAGTTTTCCCTCAAGTCAGTCCCAGCATTTCAGCCCTGCAGACCAATATTGAGTCCCTGTTTCCATTCTCAAATGGTAAAAGGGATTCTGAAGGAAGTAAACAGTTGCATCCGGTAATAAATCTGAGTTCTATGGAATTTGCACAAACAGAAATAGTCAACGCACCATCCTGGGCCTACACTGAGACAAAACCCAAGAATATCTCTTCATAACATCTATACAGTTTAATGCTATGTTTTATAAAATCTACATGTTTTTCAGTAAAGGTCTTTATGGTTACTCAAATGTTTAAATTATTACATAAAAACACCTAATAATATCACTATGTGTGTGTGTGTGTGAGGAGAAGGAGATGGTAATGATGATGATGATGGCGGTGCCAGAACCCACTACCAACCAACACTGGGGAGACACATGTGCACATGTGGATTTCTTCATGCCAGTACATCTGCAAATGCAGTCACAGCTGAATTCCTAACAGCTTGGAATCACAGCATAATTATACAGCAAATGTTTTCATTTATGTATTCCCACATTTTTTTAAATCTGTTATGGATAGAGGTGAATAATATGGCTGCCACCTGTTCAGGTCATGAAAAGAGAACCACGGTTTGGAAACTAAAATTGGAAGTTTCACCTTTCATAGCGTAGAATTGGTTAAAAAAAAAAAAGAGCTGAAGTGGAGTATTGAGGCTGCCTTAATCCTCACAAAGCGGCTCCAAATGAAACAGTTTTAGCTAAAATCGTTTTCTCCCGTCTTCAAGGTCAGATGTCTCCCACTGAAGGTGTCTTGCTCAAGACTATAATGACACTTTTATGTTGCAACCTCCGACTCCCCATCACATCTCTTCCTCAGAAACAATTGAGTCCGACTCAGCGTGGAAGAGCAGAGGGTTTTGTTCGCTGCAACCTGTAACTGACACATCCACAACTCAGCTATGGCCTGAAGGGTGCTTGGAGATGCTGTGTCCCCACACAACAGCAGCAATCATTGGTATATATGCCCCCGGCTCCTCAACCCTGCTGAATTAAACAATGACTTTTAGTTAGGACCTTCAGGTGCATGCAGGTCAGAATGACAAACTCAGGTGTGCCATGATACATGTATTTATACATGCCAGAGGTCCATGAGCACGTCTTAACAATAGACACTGCAGGTGCATTCTCACATGTCTAATCCAGATAAACACCCATAGGAAAATTCAACCGTTTTTAACCATTGACATTCAGCCGTGTGTAGTCCAAATATATAGATGTAATATAAGAAATAGATATTAATTTCAATGAAAATTGCTGGCCGGACATTGCTTAACATTTTTCCTAGCTTCCGGGTTGGCTTCCGCATTGTGTGACCCACTGCACATGCTCACTAGCGTTTCTCCCGCTGACCCAGACTTTGCATTGAGATGGCATACATTAAAGGCTCTGGGAAGGTTTTACATATATATATATAAAACCTCCATGGATTAAAATGTACTATACAAAGAGTAACATTGCAGTTGGAGGGGTCCTGTTAACAGTTTTACAGACGTCCCATTTATAATGGTGGTCCATAAGGAATTGTAGTTTTTTTACTACCCGCCATAGTGATAGGCAGAGACAGAGGTCATGTCCAGATTCTAACTCTACCCTACAATAACGTTTTTGGACACTTGGGGGCAGCGGAAACAAGTTGTGAACACAACATCAACATATCATCACCTTTTAAATTGACAAGGCAAACTTGTTAGAAAACTGTTGCCTATTTACACATCCAGCAGTTATGGAGTAACATGATCCCTCATCTGGAGGGGTGTATGTGTGAATGTAACGCCACTATGTTCACCAGCTACTCTTTGGTAGGCCGGAAGTGTACCGTAGGATTTTAACGATTTTTTTTCTCTGAAAACAGCTGCCTGCTGCCAGCTTTCCTTTTTTTTAATCTAAATTGATTTGTGACTTTGTGTGTTTATATTTTTGAAAAATATTATTGTGTAGCACTGTTATTCCATAGTTGGCGTGATCATCCCCGCCAGAGTTCTTTTTCTACCAGTGTCGTTTGTGTTTATCACTCAAGCTCGCTGTTCGCTGAAACAGGTGCTGCTGGTATCCTGCTGTCTCTCCTTATTTTTTTCTCCACTTGTTGGTCAACGTAAGGTTCTCTGGCTCTTGCAAGTAACGGTTCACATCTCCGTTTGCATTGGACGTTTCTTCTGATTGTCTATTTTTCTGAAGATATATTGAAGTGCTGTTGTTGTACCAATTCTGATTTTAATGGACAAAGATGTAGTGAAAGAATGAGATCGCTATCAAGCAGCCAAAATGAGTTCTTTGTGGGGGAGGGAGGGAGTAGAGCCGCTGCTCCTTCGTGTCGAAAGGGGCCAGTTGAGCCAGTGCAAGGGGGCATCCTGAGCGCCTCCCGTAAGACGTTTTCAGGGCACGTCCAACTGGTAGGAAGCCCAGTGGTAGACCCAGAAAACGCTGGATAGATTATATATCTTGTCTGTCCTGGGAACGGCAGGGAGCTGAAAAACGTTGCTGGGGAGTGGGACATCTGGAATACTTTGCCTAGGCTGCTGACCCAGAGACCCGACCCTGGACAGGTGAAAATGGATGAATGAGTGGATGGGTGTAGAGAACAAAGACAGACTTGCTTATCAAAGTCAGCAACTAAAAGCCAGGATGTAAGGATTCACATTCAAGTGTCCACTACTGATGTAACTGACCTCTTCTTAGCCTACAGGCTGCTCAAAGTCATGACACAGGCCCACTTCTTTTACACATCAACATTTACCCATTCACACACACATTCATACCCTGATGGCAGGGCTGCCTTACAAGTTGCCAAACTGCTCATCAGGATTTATTCTAATGCTTATTCACAACCAGGAATCTTCCAATTAGTGGACGACCCGCTCCACCTCTTCAGCCACAGCTGCCCCACTAGTGGTACTGAGTCATTTAGAAATGTATATCATTCTGGATTAATGCACTACATTAAAACATCCTTCGTTCCTGCTGTTCTTTATCATTATTATATCATTTAAAGTCAGTAGCTGGATAGAATTATCATACTATAATGACTCTGTGTGGGCATATGTGTATGTTTATATATGTGTGTGTTTATGTGTGTGCGTGTGCGTGTGTGTGTGTGTCTGAATTTCGATTATTTCGCCAACCCTTGCACCGACCTACTTCGCGCTTGCTGTGTGGGAGTGCAGTGGCGTATTTAGATATGCGGTTCTGTAGGCAAAAACGCGTGAGCACAGGATGAATAGTATATAATACCCTGTAATTGTATTTGACAGTATTTAAGAATGACCACTCTTTTAGTTAGACAAATATCATTGACCTATGTGCTCTGAAGTCTAATACTGTTTTTTACATTGCATATCATATGGAAAAGATGTCGTAATGACAGATTAGCCAGAAGTCCGGCACTCAGAGTGGTACATTGCAGAGTGGAAGAGAACCATGAAGCCAGTGGTTTCTGCTGACAAAGCCACTAGTCATAGAGTTTGCCTGCCAGGGTAGGAGAGCGCAGTCTCTCAGCACAGCACTCTCAGCCCTCTCCCCCCTAGAAGGAAACCTGCGTTTAATGGATCCTCACACAGGTTTCCTATGAACTCCGAGGTCCTTCGGTCAGGAAAACATTTGAGGTTTTATTATTTTAAATAGATTGGTCACTGACAGATGGGCTCCCGGCTCACAATTTGAACTGTACATGGGGGATATCTGTCTATTATCGTACTGTGTCAATGTCATGTGAAGGATTCCTAAATGCATAAAGCAAATTAGACATTTGGATTTTGTCCAACACCCTGATTAATACATGTGTCCTTTGATTTTTAAACAGTAGCCTTATATTGTTGTCCTATCACCAAGATAGTCGCACAAATTTGTAGAGCGCAATTTATAGTGATTTATTCACGCACACTAAGGAGATTGATAGGAAGCACATTAGTTATTTTCAAGTTTTATTAACAGTGTTATTAATAGGCTGATATTTATACCAAAATAGGCTATATACAATCATGATTTATTGGAGGAAACCAAGCAATTCTTTGTAAAATCAGACATTCAGCATCCCCATGTAGCCTGAATGGAATGATCCTTTGTTTCATAACCACATTTCCCACCCACTGCCGAATAAGGCTCCTTAGATCGAATCGTCCACAATTCGCGGTCACTCCTACTTAGCATATTGCTAAAACACATGTGAAGGGTGCAAACGGTTTGCACAGAGGGAAGATTTGTGATCGATGTTTTTACAAGTTAGTCATGTACTGCTTGTGTTAAAAATTTGGTGTTGCGACGCAGGTTCTGGTCCAGGCTCTTGTCATCTCACGCCTTGACTACTACAACTCCCTCCTGGCTGGACTTCCTACATGTGTTCTCCGACCTCTACAGCTCACCCAGAATGCAGCAGCCCGACTGGTCTTTAACCTCCCCCAGTTCTCCTACACTGCACCTCTCCTCCTCCCTTCACTTGTTACCAGTGGCTGCCCCAATCTGCTTCCAGACTCTGGTGCTGGTCTACTGTACTGTGAATGCATCAGGGCCTTCCTACATCCAGGCCGTGGTCAAACCACACATCCCAGCTCGCTCACTTCACTCTGTATCGGCCAATCGGCTCGCTGCTCCCTCACTGCGAGTGGGACCCAGAGACCCCTTAAAATAAAAAACGCCTGTTTGATATCCTGGCCTCTAAATGGTGGAATGAGCTCCCCATTTATGTCAGGTCAGCAGGAAGTCTTCACACCTTCCGTCGCAGACTGAAAACCCACCTGTTTCGACTGCACCTCGGTCAATAAAAAAAGTAAAAAAATGTATGCATGTAGCACTGTGGTTTATTTGAAGCTATTGTACTTGTGAGATACTTGCTGTTCTGAGTTTGTATCCTCATATTGTTTGCACTTACTGTAAGTCGCTTTGGACAAAAGCGTCAGCTAAATGTAATGTAATGTAATGTAATGTAATGTAATGATAGTGAGTAACTGGCTTACGATTTGGTGGTCATTGCATTGAATGGAAGTCATAACAAGTCTCATCAAGGTGACACCAAACTAGATTTACTGTACATACAAATGTTGGACAATAATTTCTACCTGGGGGGGAAAAAGCTATTTGTTCTACACTAACTTTAATATGTGCCTCTTTTCTTTTTAATCAGTGGATAATCTTAGGCAGTAGAGGCCTTTAAAAAAAAATAATAATAAATTCAAACAAAACAAAGGAAAAAATATCTTTGGTAGAACTGCTCATAACTGGTAGACATATGCAACTGGTGTCAGGGGGTCACAAGTAAACCTTGCCTTGGTCCGGGTCACAAGTCACAAATGTTGGTAACTACCAGCCTAAAGCAAAGCCAAAGAGCTTGCAGGGGCACACACATGGTTGTGCTATGCATGTTCTCATTATCTAACAGCTAATTCAGCCAACAGAGGACGATCACTCATAAACTCTCTGTACTTTACGTTAACGTGTGTTATCATATAAAGCAGCAGGTTCAATGTAGTGGTTTGAGGTAATGGGAGTGATGGGAGCGATGAGTAATGAAGTGACTGATGATAGGAATCAGGGCTGTGTGTGACAACTCACATGTGACATCAGCTTTTCTCTCAGAGGGTGGAACTGTATAAAAGGGCAGCAGCCATGTTACTGTGTGTGCGTGATATGGCGTGATATGACATCACTTGCTGCACTTTCAGTATGCTTATGGCCCACACTGTCAACCAACCTCTGGAGTTTCCCTGCAGACCTCCTTTTACTACAATACCCATGTGTATTTCAACTGGCAGCTAACTGACTGTACTGTCAGTGAGGATTTATGTGTTTATTGAGCATTTTTAGCACTATATAGATACATATCTATATATAGATGAGGAGATGGATATCAATGTCAGACACTTTGACATGCTGACCTCAGTGATGGAGTCAGGATATGGTTAGGATTAGCTAAAAAAATAAAAAAGAAGCGAAACAGTCTTATTTACGACTGTTTACCACTTTGATTTCAGAACTTTTTAGATTTTGGTGAATCTTCCGCTTTTTGTGAAGAATTTATGGGTGAGAATTTCTCCAACTTTCCTCGTCACACCTTCAACGCCACCGAACACTAAACCTGTTATTGGTTTTGCCCAACATCCAAGTTCTAATTAAGCTTAACCATTTCATGCCCAACATCTTGTGCCATTGTGCCGTCACGTTTTCATTTCTAAAAATGCATGATCCACGATACCAAACCCGGTAACTTCCCTGTGACAAAAAGACTTTGGGAGTGTTGTACGTCAGGCTTCAAGGTTCATATTGTCATTGCGGTTGCAGTCCCTTTATGCTACATAAGAAAAACTAAAAAGCAAAACTCCTTCTATTGTGGAGTGTGGAGGATAAGTTTAAAAGTCTCAAAGCCTGGGGAATGAAAGTCTTGTGGTACGACAACGGATACTTGTGTATTTCTTGTCAGATGGCAGTAGGCTAAAAAGGCTGTGGCTGGGTGGGGGGGGTATTGTCCTTTAATATCCTTTGGGCTCTTCACAGGCACCTCACCTCACCGATATCACAAATGTTAGGTAGGGTATTTTCTGGGCGGTTTTATTCCCCTGCTGAACCCTCCTGTCCTTGGCCAGGACTTCCCCTGCCAGTTTGTAATGTTTCCAGTCAGGATGTCTCCGTTGCTCCTCTATAAAAGTTAACAAGAACTCGGCAGGGGAATTTTGTCTTCTTAAGTTTTCCTAAAAAAATACATCAGTTTTTGAGCTTTTTTTCACCAGGATGGAGATATGCGATGACCATGTCGGGTTGTTTGTAATGCTGTTTTCCAAGAACTGTCACAGTTCACTTCTCCACCTCAGCTCCATCGTTGTAGACTGGGGTGTGTCTTCGCCTCCTCTTTTTCTGAATTTAACAATCAACTTCTTGGTTTGCTGACGTTGAGCAGTAGGTGGTTCTCAGGGCACCACTGTGCGAGATTGCTAATTTCCTCTCTTTATGAAGTCCCACCGTTGTTTGTAACGTGGCCGATGTTGGTGGTGTCTTCATGTCGGGGTTGCAGTTGTGGGTGTACAGCGTGAACAAGAAATATGAATTGTTCCAGCATGTAATCCCCCCTAAAACCACAAATTGCTGTTTCCACATTACTGTTGACTCCAGCTCTGAGACACACCGTGAGACTGATAGCCATCTGAACAGCTCTGCATTGTAATTACAATTTATGTAACTTTCCAAAATCTCTGACAATTACTCCTACTGCACACAGTGAATGGTCCGGTGTGTGGAGGTGTGAAAGTAGGCAGGGTTTGAACTTTTTCTCACAAGCTTTACTTTTAGCTACTTCCGTTGCTGCATGAATGCCTATTGAGGAGACAGCCTGAAAGTGTGCAATGCTTTCCTTAGGTGTACGATTTATTATCTTGATACACAACGACACAGAGTTTTTGGAGGGGGGGGGGGGCTATGATAGCAGGCTTATGAATGAACCGGTACACCGTGTCATACAGCGCCACGCTGTTTGCCTGAAGCATACTGAGGCCCTCGTATGAGCTTGGGAAAAATCACACTTTGGCCTGTCAGTGCAGTCAATATATTGATGCCAGTTTTATTTTTATACTGATATTTTGGTGGGGTGCGAGTTAACTGAAACTCACTTCACTGTCTGTGTTTTGTGATTGATAATTGCTACTGAGTATCAAACTATTGGTATTTGAGTTCAAGAAAGCTGATATCAGTCCAACCCGAGTACTGGGCTCTATTAGTGAATGTCCATCAGGATGTGTGTGTGCTTATATGCCAGTGTTTGTCTGCCATCCACAGCAGGTGTCAGCGTGGCCTCAACTCAATGCATCCAGTGTTGTGTTAAAGCACAGCGGACTCATTCATGAGGCTCTGCAGCAGTTTGTGTAAACAGTTCACCTTCAGCTGGTCCTCCAGGAGCTGGAAGTGTGACTTTCTCCATTGACGAATGGGAAGGAAACAAGAAATTGCATTGTTAGTCTTGGCTCATGTGCCTCAGCTGCTCACACTGCATACTGTTCAATGTTGGCCACTAAACAGCACCGGAAGGAGCAGAGTTGATTAAACATGTTGATGTGTGCTTGTTTGATCAAAGCATTGCTTTAGAGTTCACACAGGTCACAAGCTTCCCATAGAGTAGTGCTAGAAGTATAGTTTGTGACCAGGTTTTGTGCCGAGGACCCCTAGGTTCTTGTTGATCTGCCTGTGGTAGTTACATGGTAACATGGTTACATGTGGTAGTTAAGGTGGACTGCATCACTGACTTCCATTTCACTTTTGGCAAACATTTGAAATTGCTTGAGGAAGTGTTGGTTAGCTAATTCACATGTCTTAGTAATTCTTACTGGTCGGTCGCTGATCCTAATTATTGCTTCCTAATGGTTTTAACTTACATGTATTATTAATGTGTCTGTTTTAATTGTGTTTAGTTATGTCTAATGCTTTATCTTTACACTTTCCATATGGTGTTTGTGGCTGCAACTAACTTTTTGTGCTTCCACCTGGAAGGAAACGTGCTACATAAATACAGTGTTGCTTGCTTTTTGCTTGCGTATCTAGTATACAATGCCTTTTGTTCTCTTTTGTTACAATTAAATATCTTTGCCATGCTATAGAAGTGTGGCTCTAGGGAGGTTGGTCACCTGATCCATACACCACTTTGGTCCAGACTGAAATGTCTCAAAAACCTTTGGATGGATTGCCATGAAATGTTGTTCATGTCCTCAGGATGAATTGCAATAACATATACAATAACAATAATAGCAATGGCGATCCTCTGACTCTTCATCTCGTGCCATCATCAGGTCAAGTTTTAAATTGTCCAATGCTTTGGTGTTTTGACCAAATACCTCACAAAAGGACATTGCCATCAGCCTCAGCTGTACTTTGTGTTTAGTGCTACAAAAAGAGGTGTTAGCATGGTAACACCTTAATCTAAGATGAGGAACATGGTACAAATTACCTGCTTAACATCAGCATTGTAACGTTGTCACTGTGAGCATTTTAGCATGCTGACATAACCATTTAGCTCAGGGCACCAAAGCACTTCTTGGTATTAGGAAGATTTGGGGTTGTTCTGACACTAACATCCCCTGGGTGGAGCAAAGGTGGTGCGGCATATCAACAAAAGAACATATAAACATGCATACTTACATATAAATACACACTGCTGGAGTTGTTGGACAACATTGGGAAAATATATTGGTGTAAAGCGTAGTGACTGATGGTAAGTGGAGACCATAAAAGGATAGAAATGGAGATAGACAGCCATTCGTAACACAGCAGCAGACGAGGTATTTCACAGGTGGCTGTGATAATCTTGGGAGTTGGCTGGACAAACAGTCAGAAGTTGAAGCGGACAGTAAATCCTTCTGTAGGCCTCATTCTTCCGCGACGGTGTGTCTAGTCCCTTACATAGATACTCCAAATCCACCGAGGATGTAACTTCTTCTCATCGAGCAAATGAAAAAGATTCCCAGAGGCTTGCCCGGATCTCGCCAACAAGTGAATCGCATACAGTACAGGTGACAAAAAGAAAGTTTGATGAATCACCTCAGCTCAGGATGGTTCAAGTCTGCTGAGTGTGGATTCTACCCACATTTGACCCATTCATATGGACTGCAGCGTGTACCTATTTGGAGAGCTTGACATGTTATAACAACATGGCTGCCCTTTAATTTGTACATAGCTTGCTCCCCCATCAGATAAGTCTGCGCAGGTACCCGACCAACCATTAGGAGTTTGATAGTGCAGCAGCACCATGTATTGACCTCACGATCCCATATAGAAGCCTGACACTTTGTAAGCGTCTGGGGAGTGACCAAAATAAAGGAAAAGTACATGTGAAGTAGCTCAAGAAGCCTCTCAACATTATGTCACTTCAAACCAAATTTACATTCACCTGGGCCTCCTCTCATTGAACACACAATCTTCAGTTTAAAATAAAATAAAATTACGTTCCCATACAACAAAACTGCATTGTTAATTCCATTTCGAGGGAATCCTTTTCTTTCGGAGTACGTTTGTCTTTAACGTATATCCCAAATACATTTGTAATAATAGTCTGCGAAAGTCAACATAGGGACTTAAATAACTTGTATAATGTAACTTAAATAACATAGCAAATGTACTTATTTTAAGCCAAACCATGATCTTTTACTAAACCTAAGCAAGTGGTTTTGTTGCGTTTTTGATTTTTTTTTGTAACATAAACATAAACCAGTTCTTTAAAACAACATCGAAAGCAGGGAAAATATGTTTCCCTCAAAACGTAATTGAGGATGCAGTTTAGTTGTATAGAAACTTAATTTTATGGGCGACGGGGTTGGCATTTCTTGCATTTTTGTTAAATATCCTCAGTTGTTTTACACGATGCACTTCATTAACAGACCATGAACAGTTACACAGCTTTTACCCAAACTCATTTTAGACTACCGTAATTTCCGGACTATAAACCGCTACTTTTTTCCCACACTTTG
>CALSCE010010638.1:74388-110662 GCA_943593645.1 Bovichtus variegatus | reverse complement strand
CGGCTTATATTCAGATGCGCTGAATAGTCCAGAAATTACGGTAATTAAATTGAAAGACGACATTTGAACATTGGTATTTAAAAATCGTATAGGGGACATATTATGCCTTTTGTGATTTCTTTCCTCTTTTATAGACTCTTATACCGTTGGTAGCCACACTATTTAAACAGATGATATAAAATATCTTGTGTGATATCCCATGCATATAGGATCGTCTGGCACCTGATTTATTTGACATCCTGACTAGGAAAATGTGAAATAATGGTTTTCTAGTAATCCTTCACGACAAGTGGTAACTCTGTAAGCAGCAACGCAAGACTTTGTTGACAGTGTGGATAGCAGGTATAATTATTTTTGAATGGGCACTGTTCCAATATGATGAAATTAATCTCAAGCGGCAGCAAACATTTTAAAGCATAAATATGGAATAAATGTCTGACGTGGAACTGCGTATCAAGGGGAAAGATCCAAGTTACTCTGTAAAACGTGAACATAGCCACCGCAGGGTTTAATGCCCATGTTTTCTTCAGCCATGTGGGTCAGAAAGTCCATTTTTACTTGATCAGTAAAGAAAAGATGAGCAACTGTGCTAGAAAATATCTGGATGCCGCTTTATAATAAAGGACCCATACTTTTTTTTTAATATCATTTGCTAATGCTATATTGATCAGTTATTAACTACTAAAGAGAACAACTCTTGGCTTGCCGGGTTGTTTTCCCTCTTCTCGCAGCACACTAGCTTTGTGGTTTTGGCACTGTAGTTCATTTGGAATCTGGAAACTGACCTATTGGAAAAGAGCGGGAGAGAGCACTCAAATCCATTCAGTAATTTACTCACAGAAAAAGTAAACTTCATCAATAAGGAAAGCACTGTCATAGTGTAAAGTCATAGTGTTTGACAGGCAGCATGTCTAAGACAGGGCTGTGCATTAATGGCACTGCTATGAACACCAGAGGTGGACTAAACAGAAAAAGAAAACGCATTCTAGACTTAAGACTGGCACTGTTCACAAGGGGATGATTGTTTGTTTCTAACACACTGAAGAGTTGACATTAGTGATATGGCCCTGAAGTCACCCCTGGCTGCCTGTCTGTCAGCCTGTCCGCCACGGCCAGTTCACATGCTATGTTTACATGCAGACGGGGAGATGACAGCTGGGCTAAACACAGCTCCGAACGGGGAGATTTTCTCACGCAAACGCAGCGCCTGTAAATGTGTGAGGGAGTAAGGGACGGGCCGGTACAAAGAGGGAGACCCGATAACATGCACCTTGTACACATTCATCACACACACGCACGCACACATACACTTATTCATGTCTATACATAGCAAAACTTACTGTAACACCAAATGACTCCTGAGACTCAATGGTGAGTAAAGCTAACTATGAAATGATAAGAGGAATCAATCTTCTTAAAATGTTCCTCTACAAATGTCATGCCGTGAGTTGTTACTGGAGGCCAGTCGGTTCCAGTTCAGAGTTGTTATGAGGAACTTTTAAAGGATGGACTCACAATTGTCAATGTCCTACTTGATCAGGTGCCCTGATGTAAATTAAAACAGGGTGTGTTTGCTGTTATCATTCCTCCTGTTCATACTGGCCTTTGAAAAAATTAAATAAAATTAATCTTTCATTTCAAGAATACATTGCATCTGAAGTCCCTGTAATGTGAGGCTTAGCAGTCTTTTAAGTACAAAATACACTCTTTTACATCCGTGCACCTCAGCCCAGCAAGGAAAAACAAAAGAAAGACTGTATCCGTGAAGCCTCATATTAACTTCAGATGAACTTTGGAATGTATTTTTACACAGATTAAGGACTGTAGATTTTTTTCATCCGGTTAACGCATTCAAACAAAACTACTTAGTTAAGTTCAGGAAAAGATCATGGTTTGGGTTTGAATTAGTACTTTTCTTATCTACTTAGTAAGGTTCGGTACGTAATGTTGCAACTTATGTATGTGGACTTTAAATAAGTCAGTGTGGACTTTTTTTGTTAGACTGAGCGGTCTCCTTGGTGAAAGTCATGTGTTTGTTTGAAATAAGGAAAAATCCATTTGACTTTATGCTTAAACAGTGGGCGCGCTGACTGTTGTCCCCTCTCGCTTGTCTATCTTCAGCTGTTCTGAATAATAAAGGGAAAAATCCCAGAAAAAAACAAACAAAAAAATGTAAATAATAAAACATTGTGCTTAAACAGCATCAGACCCAATCTCCCTCCTCATCTTAGAGCTTTATATCAATGTAATGCAAACTCTAAATACACTTTGGTATAACCTCAATCCTGTAAAGATATTTTATTTCTGGAAGTGGTTGATTAGTTTGCTTCAATAAAGCTGTTTTTCTGGATGCTTCTCTCGTCACCCAGGACTTGTGCAGAGCATGTTCAAATGTTCACATTTATTACTGCTTCCAAACCATACTACTACTTCATAATTGAAGGTTATTCAAACTTTAAAGAAAGCACGTCACTTTGACCTTTGAAAATATAAATGGTGTTCATTAAAGACCACTAAAAACAGGAATATTAAGTGGTAATAAATAAAAGTAAAAATCCTCCTTGTCTAGAACCTGAGTAAGGTTATGCTGTAGGGTTACGTTTTAGGTTTTGAGCTAATTCAAGTTATTACAAATGTCAGTGTGATTTACATTCTCTTACTACTGTTCAAGTTCTTTATTGTCATATGCACAGCAATTACAGCGCAGCAGTCGTTGGCAATGAAAGTCTCAGTTCCCAGGCTCCCTCCAACAGTGCTCATAAAAATATGTATAAGAAAATCGCTCAAGTAAAAATGAGAATCTAAGGCACGAAATAGTGCAGAAACACAAAGGTCCTTAAAGGACCATAAGTGTTACAAAGCGATAGTCACCCAGAGTTATACAATCTCTTTGTTCGCCCTCCACCTACCACCTCATAAAAACTCATTCATCACCAACCTCAACCTGGGATTCTTTTCTCTATATACGCTGTGTGAGAGTCAGTGTGTTCCCCGTCAGGCTTCCCACACCGGTCCTAACAGGAGATCTCAGCGAAAGCAGCGGGAATTGTGTTTTACACATTAGGCAGAGATGAGCCAACATAAACACATGGTTCTGAAGGACAGCTGAATAACAGAGCTCGGTCCAGCATCTGGTTGCGCTCTCAATGCTCCTCCCAGACCTGGCCAATCAATCAGAGAGAAGAGAGCGGACTGCTAGACCTCAACCAACACCTCAACCAATTGTCCTTCAAAGCTACTGTGGCCGCGTTTGTGTCTTCTATGTTGTTGTATTGTATATTGTGTTATAACTGCTGTGTATGCATTTGCTAAACCGAATACTGGGGTTGAAATGTTATCCAGGCATCATGCAGCAGCCCAATTTGGAAACACTGAAGTATCAATGAGAGCCATCCTTCAATTTGGACAATGACATTTTCATTTACACAATGTGGACCAACTGCTGCCTGTATCCAAAATGCAATACCGTCACACATGCAGCTGTTCTTCTCTCCAAACCAGAACAAGAAAACTTTATTGTGTCTGTTTAGGGTCACACGGCACTACCACATGCAAACCTAGCCGGCTGTAAAGCTCAGTCACATGGTGGTCACACAAGTAGATGCTGAAGTAAACTGCATATTTGATAGGCCACTGCATTAGGACAGAGATTTAGGTGGGGGGGGTCATATAATACCTGGTTTTATCCCATGCAACTCTACAAGTCTATAACATCCATCTGTTTGTTCCCATTAACATTTATAGGTTGGGTTGTTTTCCTGCAGTTTGGATTATTTTGGGCATATGACGTCACCCCTGGCAGTTAATTACCTCAGTGCTTCATGGCCACATGACCACAAAGTGTGGCACAAATGAAATTAAGTGACAGGAAAAGACTGTCTTCCCCCAGAAAACAAAAAAACCTAAACTTAAAATGATCAATCTCAGATGGTCCATCAATTCAGCACAGACTGACACATCTCCACACCTATGGGATGTAGAACAATGAAATGTTGTCCCCAGAGAATAAATCCTACTGACTTTGGTCATCCCCTGACTTTACATCTCGCACTTATCCTGCGAAATATGTCAACATTGACTAGACCAAATGGTGCAAATTGGTGTACAGACATTCACATTTGGTCTCCAACCAACAGTTTGTACTGTATTTAAAATGAATATATTTTAGTTGCCTAACCCTGATCAGACTTGACCACAGAGGTGGCAGATCAGAAAAGATTCAGATGGGTCATTTTGGAAGGTAATTTTAGATGATCCATTTTGTTGGAGGACATTTTGAAAGGACTGTGGTACATTGATCTCTGGGTATTTATCTATGTCCACTGAGACTACTACGATCATCTTAAGCTAAAGCATTTTTTTAATAAATAGCTTTAATAAATAACTTTGACCTTTCTTGTCTCTGTTTTGCACACAGATTTTGGGACATAAAGACCTGACGTCCCCAACACAGCGATATATAGACAGCAAGGTGGTACGAACACAAACGGAGGGCGAGTGGCTATCCTTTGACGTGACAGAGGCCGTGAGCGAATGGCTGAACCACAGAGGTGAGCATACCCCCCCCCCCCCCCCCAATCACTGTAGCACATTCCTCATCATTTATTGCACGTGTTGTATTGTTGCATCCCCCTGTCGTGACTTTTGTTTCTCCGCAGACAGAAACAGTGGATTCAAGATCAGCCTGCACTGCCCGTGCTGCACGTTTGTACCATCGAATAACTACATTATTCCCAACAAGAGTGAGGAGCTGGAGGCACGGTTTGCAGGTTAATTGGTTCAGAAAATTGTTAAGGCATGTTTAAGGATAAGTCTGGTATTATTCTGTACTGTATTTATGTTAACAAATCCCATGAAAACACCAACATACCAACAATGTGTTAGTTCAATCGTTTAATACTGTCTGTCATCCCTGCCCTGTCTCTCAGCTCCATTGGTTCTCACTGTTGTGATTGAACATACAGTCTTCCATTAGAACCAGGTGTAGAGATCTCCAGTTCTAGGCACCTGCTCACACTTACTTCAAAAGCATTTTATTTATGTACTGGACTGGATGACGGTTGGAGGGTTGGGATGTTTGTGGCCGGGAGCGCCATGAGAATTCAAAACCTTCTGTGGATTTGCGGATGCAGCAGGAACATGGCTTGAGCGTCAATTAACGGACTTGTGCGTTGTGCCCCTTGTAAAATAAACTACAGTGTGTGTGTGTTCATGGTAAGGAAGGAGAATGTCACCAAGTGCAACAGTTTGGTTCATTGACAGTAATGGAGCTCTACGAGACAAAGTAAGAATCAGGCTCTGATACACACACACTAGTTTAGGTAGAATACATTCATTGTTGGTTTGGCTCTGCTCATGAGATCTGTTGACAAGAAGATTGTAAGCCTTGTTCTTTAAGGACTAAAATGTTTTAAAGTGTTTTGTACACACAGGTCTATTGGGGATAGATCTTAAAGTAGCTTCAGTATTTTTCAACCTGGACTCTATATTCCCATGTCGTTGCATCTAACTGACTAATAGCGACAACAATGTTGGTCCAGTATTGACCGAGAGGGTTGAAGCCAGCAGTCGCCCAGGGGCTACAATGAAATCCTGTCATGGCAATCACTCACCCTCAATGTACGTCCACTGAAAGAGCTTGTTCTACCACTGTCCGGCTCAGATTGATATTATAACAACATATTGAAAGAGAAATAAAACCTTTTTCTTTAACTTTTGCTTGATACGGTCAGTCTGTTATTGCATCTATCCAAGTCTCGCTCAAGGTGGAGTGTCATTCTGAAATCTCGGAAAAAGGACGTGTCGCCAGAAGACAATGTCATGGCTGAATATTTAGCTGCTCTCGACAATGTGGATGCGACGTGAGATTTCAGACAAAGGCTTCTCCTTGAGCAGCTGGAATAGAGACAATACCGACATACCAGGATGTCTTTTTAACTAACTCTAACAACCGCGACCCTGCTAAACTGTCCTACGCCGGTGGTTACCAACTCGCTAAGTGAACCTAGGGTCTCTCAGTCTGGCTATGAGCGCGTTCAAATAAAAGGGGCGGGATTTGCAGCGTATGACCAATGACAGCAGAGCGTCATATTTTACAAATAAAGTGTAAACTACATTATTAGACATATACAAAGAAGTTAAACACATAATCCAACACACGGCTCAAAAAGCTGAAACAAAGTGAATATATACAATATGATTTGATATAAATTCGGCACGTCAGGCTGTGTACATTGCCTTGCGTTACTTTTCTCCCGGTACTTGTATGTACAGTATGCTGTGGGTGTTTATTAGTAATGAACGTAGACCTATTTACCGCTTTGAATTAAGTTCTAATTTTTATTTCTCATTTGCTAACTAATCTAAGCTATCTAAGCAACACATTAATTTAACGGAATACACACATGTAGTTATAGTCAGATACACACCCTATATGGGGCAGTGATATTAAAAACCTGTTGATTTACGCATTTATACAGTCGGAGATTTTTTGCCAGCTCTTTCTCCTGTATTTGTCAGTTTAAACTGTTGCTTTTAGTTGGATTAGGACTTCATATAGTCTATAACTTCTTCGTATTTGTGTAATAAGAGCCACAGACTGAGCTGTGAATGGTCAGCTGGCGGTGCATTTTGATCTCTTATCTCAAACATAACCGCTGCTCCCCAGCAGGTTAGGTGTGCAGCATAGGTTACCATGGCAATCTAACCCCTTTAAGAAGTGAACCTCGGTCGTAGGACTGAAAACCCTGAAGTTACCTTGCTAACCCCAAATCCTGCTTCGTAGTACAGGCCTCGTATCAAGCAAAAGGTAAAATAAAACCCTTTATTTCTCTTTCATGATAATTCTTATAATAACAATCTGAGGCTGTTAGGGGCCAACACAAGCACTTTTAGTGGACGTGCATTGTTGTCGGCTGCAACCCTCTACAGGTACTGTTTCAAATTCTGACAATCACTTCCCAATCATATTAATGCCATTATGTTTCCAGGTATTGATGACAGCTTTGTCCATGGCGTCGACCTGAAGGTGCCTAAGCATAGCACTCAGGCTCCACACCTTCTGCTCATGCTGCTGCCTTCATACCGGCTGGAGTCCCAGTCCCAGCACACAAACCATCGATCCAAGAGAGCCCTGGATGCTGCCTATTGCTCCAGGTACTAACCTGGAATTCACACTCTCATCACACACATATGTCAGGAATCACGGTGAAATCAAAGTATTCTGAGCTGTTTTTATTCAGTGATCAGCAGCCAAATGCTCCCACGTCACCTCACTTGCATATAAGCTCTATGGACAGCAACATCCAGCGATTGTAATTGTAAGATTTGCTTCATGGCAACAGTTTGTTTTAATTTTTTGGATAGTGCTGTTTGCGTTGCATTGTTTTGAGACAACAACAGGACACAGTCTGTGTCTATGGACATGAAGCTGTCCATGGAAAGCCATAGTAATAAAAGTCCTCTGTGTATTAAGGCAGAGTGAGGCCGGCTTGCAACTTGTATAGGCTGCTGAGTCTAATCTTCCCATACAGTACTGTACTAATTTCTCTGGTCGGAAATCCAATTATTAACATTATATATTAAATTAAACATTTACAGTATTTGTAGATTAATTTGGTTTGGCCTTAGTCAAGTAGGAACCTCCATCATATTAGAGGTAAACATCACTCATTAAGTAAACAGTAAACAGTGCCTGTTCGGGATGTGCTCGCGCCGCTGCTTCTTTTCTTTTGAAGTGAGTCCATGCACGCATTTACGGTAGCAACGCTACGGTCTACGCATCATGAGTGCAAAAGCTGCCGTGACAACTTTTCAATAAAGTCAAAGCTCCATTAAATATGTATGCCCCAGGTTTGGAAGAAATGTCATGCGCTAACACACACACACACACACACACACACTCACACACACACACTCACACACACACACACACACACACATGTACAGCGTAATACTGAAAACCATGTGTGCGGGGGAGGAGTGTTTGTTAACGTCCCACGGCACGATGAATTAGGAGGCCCGGAGGTCTTAAATTGATAGCTGTGGCATACGGCAGAAGTCCAGGATTAACAAGACACTGTGGTTTGGAGTTTTTTTCACACATTTAAAAAAATATATCACTCAAACTGTCCGTGGTAAACATCCATTACAATCTAGGTTGGAAAACTATCTTCAGCTTTGACCTACAGCTCTGCTACCTGACCGGATCTAAACAGGTACCAACAAAATATCGGGTTTGGGCCATTTCGTTGGGTAAAGCAGGCTCAGTGTTTTAATGTAATTTATTAAGAATCTTTCCCTCTTTGACTCTGCCATCATCTGTACCCATTTAACACATGGGTTGTAAGTAGATCTGCAGTACCCACTAGAAGAGAATACGTTTTTTTTTTAGCAATAGTGGTTTTATTACAGAACGTAATGAAGGTAAATGGACTTGCGTTTATATAGTCTTCCGACCACTCAAAGCGCTTTTTACACTACATGCCAACATTTACACATTCACACACATTCACATGTGACTTTGGGAGAAATTTGGGGTTCAGTTTGAAATGTGGACTGGAGGAGCCGGGGATCGAACCGCCGATACTCGCTCTCCCTCCTGAGCCACAGCAACGCCGACAGAAATAAGATTATTAAATGATTAAATGGAATAAATCCGGAATGACCCTTTAAATACGAGTCATCTATTTTATCCCGTCTCAACCCTCAATCTATAATGAACTGTATACACCGAAGTCCACTGCACCACGTTCCACCTCTCCCCTTCATCTCTTTGTAGAAATGTTCAGGACAACTGCTGCTTACGGTCTCTCTACATCGACTTTAAGAAGGACCTTGGCTGGAGGTGGATCCACGAGCCAAAGGGCTATGAGGCCAACTTCTGTGCTGGGGCCTGCCCATATCTGTGGAGTGCCGACACCCAGCATTCCAAGGTACTGTGTGAGGGACAAAGGTTAAACGATCTGAGGGATCAGAGTTGGTAAGGTCATATTTTCTTCATGGAATGTCTCTAATTCTTGTGTTTTTAGGTGTTAGGCCTGTATAACACCATCAACCCTGAAGCCTCGGCCTCGCCCTGCTGCGTCTCCCAGGACTTGGAGCCCCTCACCATCCTCTACTACATCGGCAAGACCCCCAAAATAGAGCAGCTCTCCAACATGAAGGTCAAGTCCTGCAAGTGCAGCTAAAGGACCTTACAAGCCTGCACAAACACACTCTCTCTCTCCTTCCTTCACACAAACACACACACACAGAGTGGATTTGGGCATACACACAGTCAAACGCGACTGTACTTTCTCTTACATGTACTAGTATACTCACAGCAGTAATTCCACACAGGCACAGTCAGGAGTGGTGTGCTGGAGAATGGAGGTACAGACCAATTCAATGCACACACACCACACAGGAGCAGTGTTGTCACGATACCCGAAACTTGACTTTGATACCGATGCTGTGCCATAACTACAATGTTGCATTGCAGTATTTGGTTGACATAGGTAGAAAAAAATAACATTTCTTTTTTTTACACCAAAAATGATGAAGGCGCTTGCAAATAAAAAGGCACCACCTACGCTTTCCAAGCATCACCTTTTTAGACTTATTAAACCTTATGTGCCAGTGCAGTTATTTGCTGCTACACAAGTCTGAAGGACTGACATTGTGTGAATGACATTGTTCTTATGTGGCCAAGCAAACCAAACTAAAGGCTGCAAAAAGTAAGAATGCCACCCACATTTAATTATGTGCATTGGAAATAATGCAGGAGATGGTTTGAGGTGTTAATCTCTGCTGTCTTTGAGTGAAATAGTCTCATATTTGGCTCCTGGCGACACTTTGTAAACCGTATTAAATGGATTGGGATCCAGTTCATGATGGGGAAACTGGTTGATGCCTTTGTGATGAATCCAGTGAAGTGCCTTAAGATGCAGTACCGCTAATACTAACTACATATTGCTTTTTTTAAAGATATGACTGTATTGAAATGTATGTTAAAAAGTAGATCCCAACCGATGAGTCTGACAGTATTAGTTTATCGCAGATTTATAGAGAACAGCGTAGTCTTAAAGCGAACAGATGTCCAAAATATTTAAGGTCATCAAGAAACAGTCCTCAATTAGTACGTATATCTGAGACACGATTTCTTTAACGGCCAAATGTAATTTTTATAATCTTCAAGATTTCAGTGCTAGTTGCTTTAGCGACCCCCCTGCTGAATAATATTCCCTGCTAATTCCAGTGCAAAAGCTTGCACTGCCTAGAGGTGACTTTGAAATAAAATTTCAGCTTGCAGAACACATTTGATAAAAATATTGAATGTTTGTAAAAAGATATCTGTAGCAGTTGTATCAAAGTCATGCCAAAATGTATTGTGACCCCACTGCGCAGGATACAGACAGACAGACAGACTTACAGACAGACAGACAGACAGACAGTGACATAGATTTGTCCCTTTTTGCATTTTGAAGGCCCTGTCAACATGCATCACCTCGACACAATTGTTACACCGAGACACAAGAGTAAGGCAAACACTGGAAGTATAAGTGATCTATATGTGAAATAAGTCCTGAAAATAACGCAGCCCCACCCCTGACACCTCCCCACCACTTCACTCCCCTCTCCCCCACCTCACCCCTCCACTGCTTTCACACCACACCATTATCGTGTTGTCCTCATTTCTGTGTTTGTCTTTGGTTGGCATCCTTAGGAGTAGAGTAGAGTAAACCGGATAGTATCAACCTCACACTGATGATAAACATATATGTATGTATAATATCTCAATTCATTTTGTAATTTATAGATGTTGGAAAATGATTCATTTTAATAAAAGCATGAGCCAGCCTAAGAGAAAACAACCATCACATGGGAGCTCCTTAAAGGATAACTCCGGTTTATTATAACAACGGTCTTATTTTCGTCATTCGGCCGTCATTTCTATTTAATATTAGAAAGCAATGAAACCCGAACTTCAGCCACATACACTCTCCTCTCACTGCGACCAATAGAAAAAGACGCCATGTGGTCACACGCCTTAAGGGACCAACTAACAGTTACAATTCCATAATAAAATATCTCTCTCAGGAGCTGCAAGCTAACAAATCAATAATTGTTTAGCTTTGTTAAAACGATGAAGGGTTAGAACTCTAATAGCAAGTTGTCTCGTACCAGATTAAGATATAGATTGTTAACCCCAGACACATTTTTTTTAGGAAGAATGAAATAAAGAGAGAGAGCATTGCTTTTCAGAATCAACAGCATGGCTATTTATTACAGGTACTATTACATTGTATTAAGTTTACACACTTTACATACCCACTTTAACTTTGACCTGCTGTGTGCAGTGTGTGCAGATGTCCGGTGCAGTGAGGGAATGTTAGTTGTATTTTAGATGTGCTCCCTTTTTAGTTTGACCTCTAAATAAAGTGGTTTCAATAATCTGGATAAAGTGTTGGTTTGATTCCAACCAGCCTGTTCGTTTGACTGCTCATGTTTCTTGACCCATCAGACTTCGCTGTCGTGGTGTCACTGCGCTCACATTCACCAATTTATGTCTTTGGACTGTGGGAGGAAACCGGAAAACCCACACAGGGAACGCAAGCACAAGGAGAATGTGCAAACTCCACGCAGAAAGCCCCCAGCTGGCCAGCAGGTTGGAAAAATTCGACCCAATTTAAGCGGGAATCATCCCATGAATGTTGATGAACGCAGAGATTTGCACTGTCGTAGCTCAAACAACTTGCATAAACTCAATGAACAGAGGCGTCCTCCATGTCCCATTTAGTGTATACTGGCTGATTTTAAACACTGAAGAGACTTTCCACACAGAAAACTTAAAGTGATGACATTTCATACGCATTGAAGTCAGAGCGGTGTCATCGCATGCTCAGCACAGCCACAGATTCAGTCCACACTAGCTTTGAAAGGTCTGGGTTCAGAGAAAGGAGAAGCTGTCTTTTGGTAAGTGATGATGGAGCTATGTTTGGAGAAACGCTGTTGGTGGTTAGAGTGATAAAAGATTACAGAAGGTATTAATAAAAGAGTAGGTAAGACATTCAGAAAATGCTCACCGAGCCAAAAGCATCCAAGCGTCAACAGCCACCGCACCGTCTTCCTGCCAACATAAAACTTTCACCCATAAATTTGCAAAAGCTGTCTGTCAGTCATTACCTTTTTGTTTCTTTAATAAAAAACAAATTGCACTGATGCCATTTAATTAACTTTTTTATTTTTTTTTATTTTTTTTTATTTTTTTATAAAGTACTATAAAAGTATTTTATCAAGTACTTTTATCTTTATCAAGTGAGGAGTGTTGATGTAGGTGACCTGACCACAGCCCCTTCGGGAGTTTAGTGCCAGTGGACTTGCTGAGTAGCAGAAAAACGAGAGCGAGGCACCAAGTTTGTCACAATAGAGCTGTTATTTTTTATGTGTATTTGTTGTTGTTTTGATGATGATGATGATGATGATATTGTGACCCACTATGCTGTATTGTAACACAGTGTTGTTGTGGTGCTCTAGTGGTAAATAAATTATTTAAGTTTCAAGGGAATTCAGTGTTGTGTGTGTCCTTTCTGAAGCGAATTTGTGTGATATTTAATTGGACTGCTTTTGCATGTCCTCCTGTCCTCTCTGGAAACTCGAATCCCTCCTACACTCGTTGAGTTCTGGCTGTGGAAAGCTACAAAGACAAATAATAGGGTCATGTTCCATAGTTTTTTTGTAATTCAATTTCGCTCATGACACGATATATGATCAAAGGATGACACTCTTGTCACAGTCACAGAGGTATGGCTTCCAGTGGGTACACATGATGTTAACAATCCTCTGCATAAACAAAAGGAAAGGTTTTGTTTTTTTTAAAGCAGGAATATACGTCTTTCTGTGTCCTCATCAGAAAGGACCAACACGTTCCTGGCTTCAGAATGAAGTCAAGCACGGTATCCCAAACAAAAAGCATCCACATTGAATGATTCTGCACCTCAAGATGTAATGCCAACATTTAGTGCCAGTGCAGGAAGCAGTGTGCAGGAAGTAAGTGGAAAGTAAGAGTCTGGAGATCCAGGGGTTGGTGGCCGTGTAGCACGTCCAACTTTCATGCAGGAGACTGGAGTTCATGTCCCAACTCAGATCTGCAAATTACGTTAGCTTTTTTATTACCAGTAACCAGAACCTGCTCCTAAACTTAAGTGTTTCAGATGTTGCAAAACAAAGGCAGGTGAATGATGTTGGGGTGCGTTTACTTCTTACTAATCCATGATTATGACAGTATAAAAGAGGGACGGGTGGAGTGAAGAGAAATGGGAGTAAGAGCAGCACACAGAGTGTGGGAGGTTTTTGTCAGCTCTGGAATGAGGCTTTCCACCAAGCTCTGTATGAGGGATTAGGTCTGCATGGTGGACCAGTGATAAATAAAGACCGTGTGGTCTCGGCTCTGTGCGGTTCCTATGCAGGGGAGAAGACCAGAGGAGAGCCTGGCACTGGCTCCCAGCAGTAATCTGGACCTCCACGAATTATATATCAACTGGAAACTATTGCAGTGTGTCATCATCTGGGTCATTGGTGAGCGTGTTGAGCAGAGCAGAGCTGCTTAATTCCACACGCAACTGCTGATCTGGGCTAGATCTGCTGATCTGTAAGAAAAAGGACTATGGTGTATGGTTATATTTAAGTGGGTTTTTGCTTCTATAAATGTAGAGTTCTGTTCAAGAATGGTAGAACATATACAGTATATGGTAAGAGTACTGGAGGACTTTGTAACCAAAGCATAAAAGCCAGAAAATCCTACAGTTTAATCAATCAAATCAAATCAATAAAAAAAAAATTTGTTTAATCAATTAGTTGCCACCCTAGGTTATACAGGCTGTTCTCGTTTACTGTTTGGACTTATACCTATGAAAAGTAACGCACTATAATTGTGCATTATGAGCTAGGAAGTGCAGGGCTGCCTCTAAGGAAGCCTCGAAGGAAGTCAGGTGGCATAGTAGGCCGGGGTTGATGGATGGATTAAGTCAACATTGACTTATTTTAACTTTTGTTACGTAACATACGTGCTTACCTAACAATATGCAGGTATGTAATGAACGTACTTATTTTGTTGTTCACATGAAAAGTGAAAGAAAGATAATCTCACCTCCACACAGGTGACCCATCGTGGCGTGAAGTGGGCATGAATGTCTGATTGTCGGTTTAGGAACGTTACATAAACTCCTGCATACAAAAAGTTATACAAAGCCCTTTGTGTTTCCAGAAGGCAGTGGGGATCCGAGACTAGGCAAAGACGCCAATCAAGGCACGTTGTATGTAAATGTGTATGTGTATGAGAACGTTGTATGTATGACAGTAACAGGTAGCTTGTTGACTGTCCTAACTAACGGTACATGTATATACAGTATATATATATACGGTATATAGTGCCTTTAAGGGAGGTTAAGGGTTTCTAGTTGTCATTGTGGCCCGGTAGAAGGAAATGTCTGAATTCTGCTAAAGTCTGTTCAAGTATTTTCATTTGTTTTGGTGAGAAACACTAAAGGTACAAACAACTTTGTTTAAAAGAAAATTCAACATTTCAAACCTTTCATACCTTCTTAAAGAAACCATAATTACCCAAAAAATTGCTTACACACTTAAATATGGAATGCAGTCGGCTTGAAAACTTGTATATGGTTCACAAACTTTGTCGGCGCGTGACCATTTCAAAATAATGTCTACACTGAAGTAGCTGTGTTGAGTCTGATAGTGTCTGACAGTGTTACGGGAGTGCAACGCTTAATCAGTGGAGTGTTCTTTTAACCTTTTCTGCAGGTGGAGCCCATCGGTCAGATATTAAAAGACATTCTTCACATCAGGCACATACAACCTTCTACCACCCTCAACAGAGAAAGAAGTGAAACCCAAACTTCACTTTATTTGTTACTTATGTAAATGAATTCAGTGCAAGTAATTTACTGGTGAAGTGTGGAACTAACCTCATTCATTTGATTTGTGTTAATAAATCATTTGTGCATGTTACTTAACAGTAGATTGTTTTATTCCATATGGTAATGGTAAATGGACTGCATTTATATAGCGCTCTTCCAATCTTTGTGATCACTCCAAGCACTTTACAACACATCAGCATTCACCCATTCAAACACATTCATACAGAGTACAAGTACTGTACCGTACCGTACAAGGGGCCACATGCTGGCCCCTTGTATGGTCAGTGCTGCATCAGTGATAACCATTCACACAGTGTTGGCCATCAGGAGCAATTTGGGGTTCAGTATCTTTCCCAAAGACACTTTGACATGCTGACCGTAGAGGCCGGGGATTGAACCACCGACCCTCCGACTGGTGGACGACTACTCCTGAGCCACAGCCGCCCGTATGCATCTTAATCGACTTTTTCTGAGCAGCTTTCAGTGTAGCTGTTACTTTTAACATTGTTTATGTTGCTGTAGCTTTGTTACGTTTCCAACACTGGGTAAAGATATCTTCCCCGAGTATCCTCGGGGTCCCCGAGTAAAGTATCCTCATGATTTCACTTACTTTAAAGATCCACTCTTCACAAACACACACACACTAATTCACCACCACATCCCTGAATTCCCTAAAATTGACTGTTTCTAGCTGAAATTTGACATCTTCTGTTCAAAGAAGAGACGTTTTCTTACAGACAAAGACGAGAGGACTAATCGGTTGTCTTGGCTTGAGTCCGGTGCGATGTTTCTTCACTATCTGTCTTGCACATATAACAACAAGTGTGAGCTGAGAGGGCAAGGTGAGGTCCTGTTGGATGTTGCAAAGAGCCCGTGAAGGGCCCCTCTGTCCTCAGCCAAGCAGCAAGCACTCTCTGTGAAAGGCCTGCGAGTCTGCAGCAGAAGACGGCGCAGATTTTCAGGGTGAAAGGGCACACTGTCTCTGGGGAGAAAAGCGATTTCGAGATTTTGGTTACTCAGCTGCAGCTGGCGGCACACAATAACACAAAATCAGAGAGAGGTACTCAAACTGTGACATCAGCAGCCAACAATGCGTTGGCTCCCATAAGAAGAGAGAAAATTCTTAGAGGCCAGGCTACTGACAGAAAGTACATGTCTAACCGCGTAATGTGTGTGTGTGTGTGTGTGTGTGTGTGTGTGTGTGTGTGTGTGTTTGTGTTTGTGTTTGGATGCTCGCAGCCAAGGCATTCCATTGATAGCAATTCAACCAAACTTGATACCATCTTGGTCTGGTTCACTGTGCCTGCCCACCCCACTTCTGACTCCACTCACCCTGCGTCTCATGTGGTGGCAGTAATAGCCCAGAAGACAGAGTGTTGTATTGCGTCTGTAATTACACAGGAAGGCCAGCTCTCTTTGAGCTCTGGATTAGCGACTCTCTTTGTGTTTCACTCAGAAAGGGGGGCACAAAGGCAGCCAGAAGTATCGCTCACAAGCTCAGTACAGAGTGAGTCCCCCCCCCCCCCCTCTCTTTCTTTCCTCTCTACTACCTTCCTCTAAAGTTTGACAGGCGTCTTGGAGAGATCATGATAGAGAAAGAGGCAGGAAAGCAGCCCTGGAGCCAGGGACATTCAATCCCTCCAGCACCAGTCTGCCTGCCTGTCTGTCTGCCTGTCTGTCTGATGTTTAAGTCAAGTTCACTTTATTATATTGAGCCTTAAACAAAAGCAGAGATATCCTCTTTTTGTATTGTCATAATCTGGCCGCTAAGAGTTTGGACGGGAAAACTACTGCTACCTGAGAAAAAGAATTATGAATAAATTAAATAAACAATGAATTGCATCAACATCAAGTACAATGTGTTTTGTTGAGAAACACTAAATGTGAACACAACTTTGTTGAGAAATCTTCTTGAAAGAAAAATAATGATCAAAATTGCCTCCAGGACACACTTGAGTGGAATGAAATCTATTGAGATCCTTACTTTATCGATAAAATGCATTTTAAAGCTTGGGGAGGTAACATTGGAGAAGCCAGCAAGAGTAAACTAGATAAAAAAAAATTATCCAACCGAGAAACCCAGTCCATTGTTGCCAACTCTTTTCCAATGACATTACTAGCTCCAAAAGTTGCCAATTTTTTTGGAGTTCCCTCCAAAGCCACTCCCCTAAAATGATCATTATGAACGTAAATAACGAACATGGCTATTGTTAGTAGCCCACTAACAGCTGTCAAGCTAACAGCCTGAATTTTTCCCTATATAAAATATAATAAAAAAGAATGTGGTTCCCAACTTTCTCGGCTTATGACCATATTAAAATTATGTAATGTCTACACCTCATCAAAGGTTATTGCCTCAGCGGGCAGCTGTGCAGGGATTTTTCTTCTCAGGATTTAGGATTGAGCTCTATTATTGTTAAAAAAAACTGTTAAAAAACCATCAATGAGCCACATTAATGCACTGGGTGACATGTTCCTTCATTACTATGAACAAATGCACTGAAGTTTATTTCAACTCAATCCCACATACACCATTTTTCTACCACAAACACCCACTAGAACGCCAAATGTGGATTCATCCGCTGCTAAAAATAGTCCCCAACAAATGCACTATTTCCTCCTGTTTGAGTAACGTTTATTGAAAACAAGTTTGATGTTATTTAGGTTCAACTAGTTGAGACTTAGCCACACATATATATTAGATGCACATGATTTATGTAACGTGTGAGGTTGGTGCGGGTCCTGACAGAGCGCTCTTCAGTCTGCCCTGGCATGGAGTCCTGAGCATTCTGGTGGAAGGTGGGGTTGGGGTGGTGGTGGTGGGTGCCAGCGAGACAGCAACACAGAGAATGAGAGTAATAGAAGGTCCGAATGCATGCAGTTATCGGATGAATGAGGTGATTTGGAACACAGTGAATAATTCTGGCTCATACTCCAATCTGAACATGTCCGAAGAAAAGAGCAAATGTTTGAGAAAAGTCATAAAAAACATGAATAACCTTTTGTGTAATAGAGTTCCCTTGGGGATCCCATGGTGGGTAACCATGGTACTAATTAATTCCAATTAATTTGTATGAGTTGACTCTCCCAGTGTGTGTACGAGTACCAGTACGTTGCCGAAGTGAAAGTAAAATGAGTGCCACTAGTTAAGTTACAATATCCACAAGAGTGTATAAGCCCAGGTTCCAGCATAATAGTAGTACTTTAATTCTATTTGCCACAGAGGAAAATAAAGTGTCTCTCCTCATACATCCATGGTTGCAAGTCACTGAAAGTGTGTCTGGACAGAACTTGATGCAAATTTGAGCGGTGGCGCAATTGCATCCAAAATCAATGGAAAGATGCTGGTGAGCACAATGAGATGCAAGTTTGCTTGAGGTGGCGCAAACTGAGGCGAAAGCACGTCTGCATGAAATGAAAATGTTTGTATGTGCCTTCCAAAATTGTTAGAGGCCACTAGAGGGTGCTGTCACGTCAACGTAAACAGATGTTGTTTTTGGGGCACTTGCTAAAAACAACTGATTACGTTGTTTTCCTTGTCGAACACAAACACAGACAAAAAAAAAGGAGGGAGACTAGAGGAAAATAATGTGCTACATCGCACGCACTCTCACCAAAGCCTATCCTCCAAACCATCCTCGAACACACACTTTCTTTGACCCTTTCAAGTTTCAGCGCATGTGCAGTGACTCACTCCCTTATCCACAGTCGATGACCGAGCAGCTGTCAGCGGTGATCGCTGCCGTCTTTTGTTGAAGTGAGTTACGATTGTGAGAAATTGAAGTGCAGTTGTTGAGTGTATGGTGGGGTCTGCTATACAGTTTAGATTTATTTTCTCCTAGGGTGAGCCAGTGTGTAACAGGGACACCCAGAGGGATGTGGTGTGGGTGGGAGAGAGGTTTAGCCCCAGGCTGAAAATAATATACAGTATTTTTGTGTGTGTGTGTGTGTGTGTGTGTGTGTGTGTGTGTGTGTGTGTATGTGTGTGAGGTCAGGGATGAGAACATGTAGATTGAGTAACAACTGTTCCATGTTGGTTCAGTGACCCTCCCCTCGCAACATTAGAGCTGTGCGTGTAAAATTCCACTTAGGATAATAACCAATAATAATTAAAAGGAAATCTGGGCTGAAATGGAGCTGGAGATTCCCACTGGTAAACTGAGGTGTACAGTACAGGGAGAGAGGAATATAATGTTATGGGCGGCAGGGGGGGGCACTTATACTATTATACCTCTGATAATAGCGATCTGGTATTGTCATTATGGGGAGCCAGCCAACACATCCACAGCCAACCAATGTGTGCTTTTAACTCTTAGTTTGCACCGATCTTCACTGAACAACATACAGCTCTGCTCAAAAATGAGGAACACATTTTCTCTCTGTGGACAGACCACATTAGTACACAGGTTTAGCTAAACCGGCCAGGGTATCTGTATGTGGAGCAAACACACACACACACACACACGCACGCACGCACGCACGCACTAAAGTTTAGGAATGAATACTGGAAAGAGAAAACATCATCTGCAGTGAGCACCAGACCAAATCTGGTCATAGCATCCGCTGGGAAGAGGTCAAAGGTTAGTGACTGAGCAAGACTGTGTCACTTTTGAAAGCCGAAATAACACAACAGTCCTTTCGCATACGGTAAGTTGTATTCATGAGCAATGAAACAGCCTTGTTCAGGCTGGTTGATTAACGCACTTTTTTTGCAGCGGCAGCCGTAGCCTGGCAGGATCAGTAGCTTATGGTGGCTAATGTTAGCTAATGTTAGCACACTTCAGATGAATAGATACTGTACCCAGCTGATGTGTGAGTGACATTACTCAGTTTGCCTGCTTTATGACACAATGTCTTAGCGCCACAAATAAACATTTTGATAGTTTTATGACAAAAGTAAAGTAAGAGAGGTGTTTGCTTCCTCCCTAACCTTCAATGAGTCTCCCAGGAAATTCAGCCATGGTGTAGGCTTATGTTATGTAGCCATCAGTTGTGAGACATGTGGTAATTTCATTGGTTCATAACTAACCACGGTGCTATGGAGAAGAAGCCAGTCGGAGGAGCGAATAAGAGCTTTAGAAAATTCAAAACCGTAGATTGGAATTGGACTTTAAAATTTGTTTCTGACTTAATCTAAAATGTATCAAAAAACTTTCTGTAGTTGCCAGGTATACATTCTTGAGGAAACGCCAACCGTAAAACGCTTGAAGTTGAACATTTTACTTGATGTATTGAAGAAAAAGTGCCATTATTTTCTCCCAAGATACCAACATTTTGCTAATGCAAAAGCAGTGACGTATGAAGCAAATGATGCAGAGGCAAAGTAAAGTGGGAGTGCAGTTAGTCTAAAAGTAGCAGAGAACTGAACGTGCAGTGTGTGGAGCGACAGTCAGTGTAGGACAGGAGCTGTGGAAAGATAGAGTGTGTTGGGGAATATGACATGGCTGAATGGAAACTCCACAAAGCTGCTGTCTCTCCTGCTCACGTGCTTCTACTTCACCAACACACACTGCAGCGCCGCTCTGCTACACTCTGTCTGGCTGGGTCCGCTTCTAGTGTGTGTGTGTGCGTGCCAATAGCCCCGCGCAATTTACACTCCATCAAGGAAGCAAAATTCTGAAAGCATTTTATGAATTCATGACATTGTTGAAGGTTTTTGGAAAAGGTTGACTGTGAAAATACTAGATAGCGGTGGAAAATATCATATACCTGTCAAAAGTTGGTGCGGGTATCGGCCTTTTGGAAACAGTATCAGTTGTAATCCCTCAGTTTCTCTCTTGCTCTTACACACACACGCACACTTCACTTCTTCTCTCTTTTCCAAGCGAATTACTTCACCAGGGTTCCTGGATGCCTGCTCACATCTGGAGCTGTAGTAGCTCAGGACTAAGGACACAGTCAGAATCCTGCACATAGTATTATGTTTTACACAGTCACATTACAAGGCTGGGAATTTCCCTGAGTTTTATGGATTTCTTTTTCGTGGAATGTGGGGGGGTGGGGGGGGGTGTCGAGAGAGAGTGCTCTGCAGTGGGAAGTTGGAGCAGCAGGGTCCAAACCTTGCCCAGGTGTGCTGCCATGACCCTTTTAAGTCCTCCCGTTGATCTGAGCATGATGCTTCCATTGCAGATTGTGCAGCAAGGTAATCTCTCCACCTTTGTGTTGAATCAGCCCGTTGACCCGTGTTGTGCTTTAGGAAATAGATCAAAAGAAATGAGTACTTGAGTTAATTAAGAGCTGGGCATGCAGGGGGATGTGTGCTTGCCTTGGTTGCGGATTGTTTTCTTTTTAACTTTTCCAACCAGTAAAATGAGGAGCCTACCAAAAATAAGTGAAAGTAAGTGGCATACGGGGCTGTAGCCAACTTTACGGACACTAATGTCTTGGTATTGTGTCCGGGAAGTTGGGTTTTTAATGACCTGAGATTATAACAAAATGTATTTCTTTAAGCAAAACATACCAAGGAAGTGATCATTTGTCTGAGGGTTAAGTATTACATAAATGTGATTATTATACAATAGCATGAAATGGAAACTCCAATCTGTAGCTCATCCTATGAAATGCTTGTATCTGACTTTTAAGGTTTAATCATGTACAGTAAGTCAAGGATATGGTTAAGTGTGTGTGGTTCAAATTCAATAGATTAAGCTTTGGGTTCAGTCTTAAAAAAAAGTCGGTGGCACTTATAACCTCTTCCTTTTCTCTCTCATTGATTGCTGAATTTTGAATTGCTGAATAAATGTATTTCACTATGAAATGTACATTTCATGGATTTCAATTTCAGAATTTTCTGAAATCTCAGGTTTGAGACATAAGCAGATGTTTTTAAAAATGTAAGTGCCCATGGAAGATATATGCATTAATGTGGTTTACTCCAAATCCGACACGGTGAGTTCCATGGACAAAGTACACTTTCATGGGACACAGATTTAGGCACAGCACCTGACCTGGTGGGTACTTCCTCCTGTGCCCCCTCCCCCTCTCTTCAGTCCATTTCTCCCGCAGCCAGGCAGCAGATATTAACGTTAACTAATCACTCACACCCCACTCATGTGAGATGAATGGCCTGCATAGCCCGGTCTCATTCTGGATCATCAAACACCGAGATTTTGTCATAGCCCGCAGCTTGTGATACCCACACACAAGGCACCCTTTAGTGTCTGTGTAAGACACACAGGGCTTTCAACTAACGCCAATGTAAACCCATCTCAGAGCAAGTGCTTTCGGATGTCAGGCAAATTGATATAAAGAGCGAGAAAAGTCTGCATAGGGAGGAGGAGGACAGGGTGGATGGGAGTTTAAGTGGCTAAATTTCATTTTATGATCATAAAGTGAAGGTCAGATCTCTTCGGATCAGGTCAAATTATCGCATGACATTGTACTCACTGCAGGAATTGCTGAGATCTGAGAACGCGTTGACATAGAACGAGGTCCACTAGGACATGAACAATAAGCAGTCAGATGATCAACAGTTCATGCAGATTATCTAAACCACTTTATTTGGTCAAACTGAAAATAGGTGCACCTTAACGGTTATGTGTCCTCATGGCACAGTACAATCTTGAGCGAGTACAATAGATCAACGCGGGAGTTAGGACTGTAAACTGTGATGGATGTTTGCAACAGACGGTTCGGTTCATTTGACTACTTACTGCCGTTTACTATTTTACTATGAGGTTTGAATTGGAGGACAAATTAGTACGAGACATTTGTAACGCATCAAAACAGTTGCTTCTTATCTCATACATCACCCTCACTTTCCTGTCTGGATGACTTGTTATTGTTCGTTTTAGGTAAGGCTTTAACATGAAATGGCACACAGGAAATGCCCAGGTTGCACGTAATTTAAACATTTGCCTGCCACCACAAGGACCGGAGTTCTGTCCAGGCAGCGTTCACAGAAGCATGGCTCGTGACTCCTACTGCTTTTTGCATTTATTAGATAGTCTGGAAAGGGGGAGAGAGGGGACGACATGTGAGCTACCTTGGCACCCTTTGTTCTTTGTATGTACTCTGAGCACTATAGTTAAGTATATTATTAATATTAGTGGAAACTTCTACTTACTTATTTCTTATTTTGCGAGTAAGGCTACAGTTGTAGTTGCCGAGGTGACAGGTGTGTTTGACCAATCAGCAGTATTCGGATCTGCAAACTTCCTGAGCCATCAGAATGTAATACCCCCAAATTACAGACTTTTACACCAGGAACTATCCGACAGAAACTACATTTAGTTACAATGACATTTTATGTGGGTTTCCATCTGTAAAGTTTCAACAGAAATTACAATGACTGCACTCGGATTCAGGATTTGATAATTCAGAGCTTTTTGATTAGTGAGTTTTATTCCAAAAATAGTGAGATTATTCCAAAACTTTTTCAAAGGCCAGGCTGAATGTTCTGTATCTGTGCAGTGAGTAGTTGTTTAACAAAGAGGCTGATGTCAGCTCTACAGGGCTCAGCAGTATCACTACAACACCCCTTGAAGTGGACACAGAACAACAGCCTCAGTAATATGTAGTTTGAACTTGACATCTGTCTCACTGAGTATTATCAAAAAAACATGACATTGTTGGCCTCCTCTTGATTATTGCATAGGTCAGGCAGAAGCCAGATGATAGTAATGCAGAAAGTATTTCTGCGTGAAATTTGCCTTAAATGAGATGATTGCATCATTATCCATATAAATGGCTGCTGCCAGAGTGGATGGAATATTTGTAGAACGCAGAGAGGATGTGTATTTCACTGTATTCAGTGAACCAGGCGGAGCTGATGTTTATTGTTCTAGGATCCTGATACTCATCTAAATGAGACAGATGAAAAGCTACATATGATACCTTTGTAGCTCAGCCAACTTTTATTTTTGCTTGATCCTGAGCTGTGTGTAATATGCATGCATCTGTGCTGTATGCCTCTGTATGAAAGCGTATGTGACTCTCTCCCCCTCTCTCTTCCTGCGTGTGTGCGTTGTTTGGGCAGGGCCATGTGAGAGAGGTAGCAGTGGATTGAATAACTCCCAGCTCGCCCCTTTGGAATGGACCCCCTTATTGAATGGAGCGTTGTCTCAAAGGCTGAGCGCTGGCCTTGATTTGGAGCCAGGAAACCCAACTGTCCCTGTCCATCAGTATGACGAGCCGGGCCGGGGATAAACCCAATGACCTGGAAGAGGGGGCCACAGGAGTGTGGGGTTAGGGCTGGGGTAGTTAGGGACTGGGCAGAAGGTCCTGATGTGTGGGCAAGCAGAGAGATGGCTAGGTCACTATAGACAGTCACTATATAATGTGTGGTGCAAGGTAGCAGGGTTAAGGGTGGTGGTAGTATAGTGGTAGTAAAATGGTCTCGTAGTCAGGCTTTTAAATAGTAGATCACCACCAGGCTGCCACCATTGAGCTCCTGAGCAAGGCACTTAACCATGAGTTACTCCAGGGGGACTGTCCCTGTAGTTAACTCACTCTGGATAAGAGCGTCTGCTGAATTACCTGTAATGTTAAGATAGCACTTTGCTGCTGTCTGAAAATGCTTACTATATGTACTATATTATTACAGCAAAATTCATCAATTTATTTCATTTTGAAAGCCAGATAAAGTGTGACAAAGGACCACCGTCAGAACAACTCACAGACCATCTAATGCTAGAGCCATAAATATTCCATCAGGCTAACAGCAATGAACAGTCGGGAGAGGGAAAGCAAGAGGCAAGAGGTCGTTCACAGGTACTCACCAGCTAGCTGGGTGTTAAGCACTTTCACAATTCTTTCACGATAGTTTTTAACAAATTTTACTCAAAAAAACGTGTTAAAACATATTGCATTGGTTGGGGACTATTTTCAGTGACATATTAATAAACATTTGGTGTTGTAATGAGTGCATGGGGCAGCAGGACGGTGTGTGGGGGATTCAGTCAAAATAAACTACATTGTAGCTGTGTGTGTGTGTGTTCATGGTAATGAAGGAACATGTTACCCAGTGCAACAGTGGGGCTCATTGACATTAATTAACATAAATTCATTAGTTTTACTAGTTTGGCATATTTATTGTATTCTAAGTTTTAGAGTATTCTAATGTATTTGTTATATAACTGCTGAAACAGAGAGCCGGTCAAAATAACACTGCTATCTTCTAATCTTACATGTCTGTGTGTTTACTGTGGCACTAATTTGGGGCTGTGTGGTCCGTATTGGTCCTCGTAGGTGTATAATTTGTTGTGTTTCATCCTCCACGGCAGGAGGCTGTTACGCAGGCGTGAGCGATCCGTAGCCCCGTCAAACAGAGCTTCCATTAGAGACTGTGGCGGCTCGGATCTGGCCGGCAAAAAGAGATTCACAGCAGGCTGATGGAGCGTTGGGTTTTACCAGTGCAACGGCAGCAACAAAAAGTTTGCAGTTCCCCTTGGATTAGACCATCGCTGTGGCTGAACTTGAGCAAATTGCTAACGGCTAACGTCCGTCTGCCGGGGCCTCACCACGCCCGGCGAAGTTGCCTCCGGCCGACTGTAAGGACAAGATGACGGTCGTCTTCTCGTTTCTGCCACTTTGAATGTAATCCAATGAACAAACTATTAAACAGACACGGAACATGGATATATATTGAGATATATATATTATAGATATATATTGAGTCGCTGAAGCTCCACTTATTCTACCTCTGAGGTCAGACAGGAGCTACAGTGACTCACTATCGCCTCTAGAGGAACAAGTGGTATTACAAGACTGGACGTCAGTTAGCATGCTAACTTCAGTAGATATCTCTGCAACACAACACATACACATCTTTATGTTTTAAAATTAAATTCTGGCATATTTTACACATTACACCTGTAACTATACTATTAACTACAGTTCTTGTGCGGAAGAATAACGTCCGTTACCAACTTTAACATTTGCATTGTGTTTTTCCTATCATTACAACCATTTGTTTTATGCTAAAAACAAACAAAACAACAACAATAACTACGCTTTGCAGTCAGAAGGTTGCAGCATAGTTGTAAAATCCAGGTAAATGAAAGTTACATAAAGAGGAGCCAGGAAGGTTTGACTTTGAGCAATATGTTTCATCCCCACCCAAGTTGAAGTGCAGAGAGACTAATGCACTCGCCAATCACTGTTTCATCTCAAAGAACGGACCTCTCGGGTGAAAAAATAAACAAACCATAACATCATGAACGTTTTTAGGCATTCTGTGTGTGCGTGTGTGTGTGTGTGTGTGTGTGCGTGTGCATGTGTGACAGACACCATGCGTGGGTGTGTGATTGTGTAGACCTGCTGGCTATGTCTGCTTCATTGTCAGCAAACTAGCATATAATCTTTGAACACGCATGGGAACCAGCACTTCACACACACACACACTTTCTGGCTCTTGTATGTAAACAGTCTGTTCTCACAGGGATAACACTAAACATGTTTCTTCTTACAGTTTGGAGCGGATTCGATCAGACGTAAGGGTTTCATGAGTCGTAGCTGTGCTTGGCAATGTGTAAAATGGATGAAAAGGTAATTACAGACATTCAAAGCAATAAATGATGTCTGGATAATTGTGGTATCCATCGTTAGGGTCATTGTCATTTAGTGACCCTCCTAATTACAGTATTGTTATTGTACTACTTAGAAAAGTGTGGGATGATGATGATAATAATATGATATCATTATCTTCATCAAGCTCAGAGACCTTCCTGATGGGCAGACACCAAGCGGCACGGATAGGCCCCACATCCTCCACCATCACTCTCAACACCAGAGCCCCTCAGGACTCCCTGTTCAGCCACGACTGCGTGGCCACACACAGCTCCAACACCCTCATCAACACCCTGACATCGTGGCACCAGGGCAACAACCTCCGTCATAATGTCAGCGGGACTAAGTCAGCAATGTCAGCACATCTCCAGGATGGAGCTGCCATCCATGGACGACCTCTACACCCAGCGGTCCAGGAAGAAGGCACACAGGATTATCACCTCAGCCACAACTGCCGGCAGACGGTACCACGGCATCCGGTACCGCACCACCAGGCTCAGGGACAGCTTCATCCATAAGACTTCTGTCACGTTACACTTTATACTTCTGACATACTAATATCATATTAACTGGTAGTGTACATACATATTCTACTGCATCGGCTCCACCCACATTCTTGCCTGGTTGCTCACTGGCTACAACCTGTCTGGAATTATATTTATTACATTTATTTTTATTTTATTACTTGCTGTTCATACCTGCACTCATCTTAGTACATATATTATATATACAGTACTGTATATTCATACTGCACTTGATGTCTTTTTTTATTATGTTTAATATTTTATTATGTTTTTTATCAATGTCATTGCCAGCGACTGCTTCACTGTATTTGTTGTGCACATAACAATAAAGCACTTGAACTTGAACTTCATGCAAAAGCTTTAATATTACCACTTTAAACAGAGCCAACTTCCCCAGCAGGGAAGTACATTCACATTAGATTATAGTGCACCTCGTGTTTTAAGTCAAGCGCCAACGTTTAGAGTCAGTAGTAATTTGTGCTTTATGTGGCGAGGCAGAAAGTCTGGGTGTAGCTTCTGGATTGGTGGATGGACATGTAGCTCCTCTCTAATACTGGAATCCCATTAACGATTCGCAATTAACGTTCATGTCTTTATCTTTTTCCTAACGTTTCCCATACTGTAGTTTTATGCACAGAATATGTGACTTTTGCTAAAAAAGCGGCCTCTGTAAACAAGGTCCAGTGATTTCAATGGTTAGAGTGAGAAATCCTACAGTTTCCAAAATAAATAAGATGAATAGAAACCACTTTGAGCACACTTATATGGGTGAAAGATGCAAGGGGTGGCTGCCAAAAGCCAAACCATCAGTGAATGGATTCTACTAACACACATTGTGTGGGATCAAAGCCGGATCTATCTCATTCCTCTCTGACATAGAGCTCCACTGTGCAAAGCAATATTAAAAAGCACATCAGTGAGCCACGCTGTTGCACTGGGTCAAGTGGATTTATTTAAATACAGTCACAAATGTACCTCAAGGGGCTTTACAAGCTGTACAGCATACACCACCCTCTGTCTTTAGACCCTCGCTTAGGAAAAGGAAAAACAAAGAAAACAGGGAAACCTCTGGAAGAGTAACTGAGGAGGGCATCTTCTCTCAGGACAGACAGACGCGCAATAGATGTCATGTGTATTGAATAGACCAACATATTCAAATTATAGTATAGACAATTTAAATGACACAAATCATGAATAGAATGTGAACATAAGAAAAAATGTGGATCCGAGAGAATGTCAAGCAGCTTCCAGGTGTCGCCTCCTCTCCACCATGTAACCACGACGACACAGACGACGCAAAACTGAGGCACATCATTCGCACAGAACGAAAAGTATAGTATCGCAAGATGGACTAACGCAGTGTGTGTAACATCAGCCTCGTTCCTTAAACATATATCCAACTCTAGGCCAGATGATGACCACCTGTACTTACATTACACGCACACACACACACAAAGACAGAGACATTTTTTTTGCTGAACAGATGAAAGCTGCTTTCCAAGTTAGTAAAAAAATTATCTTGGTAGATCTGAAGCGAAACTAGAACATTTTCCGTAATATTAACTGTTGCTGAGTATCTGAATCATCACTAAGGAACCACTACATCGTGTTTGTCCAAAATATCTTCAGATGGAAACTTTGCAAACTCCTGTCTCACCCACAGAAACTCCCAGAGTTGGATCAGTTCTGCTGATGCAGCCCTGCTTTCCATGAAACACACACGTATTTCATTGAAATCCACCTTTACGGCTTCTGCTTGTATGGATAGGTATGGATCGCCTGAGTTGGATTCAGAACGATCAGCCTGACTGTCAGTAATGAAGTGAGAAACATGTCGAAGATCTCATTTTTACTTTTGTGCAACTGTGAATCAACAGCTGTTGTTTTACATTTTACAAAGGAAAATCACGATTTCTTCGATTCAATTTCTTTTCAGTTGACTGTTGTTTGACCCCAGAATGCAACACTGCTTACCACTGAAAATGAAATAAAGTTCATTAGACAGCAGCTAACACAGGACCTCAGCAACATGGATCAGATCATCGAAGTGCTAGAGTTGTGGCATGAGACCAATGATTTTATGTACAAAGGGAAATGTTTAAAAATGTTTTTTCCAGGGAGGGATGCGAGGAGGAGATACGGAGAAAGAGTAATCCTCAATTGGAAATGGGATATCCTCGCTCACTCGAGCGTCATGTTCAAACGACGTCCTTTACTTATGCTGTGTGCACAGCCATATCACCGGTCACTGGGTTTTGCTCAAAATAAATCCTTTAGACCCTGTAAAATGTAGTTTTTATATGTTTATTGACATTAATTCATCTATCTCTTTTGATTTATGGGATTCAATGTATTGTTTTCGGTCCTGTATTTGTGTTTCCATGTCTGAAATGTACATTTTAATAAAAATATAGAATAATAATAGGTGGCTTAATTAATGGTAAATGGACTGCATTTATATAGCACTTTTCCAATCTTTGTGATCACTCAAAGTGCTTTACAACACATCAGCATTCACCATTCACACACATTCATACAGAGTCAGAGGCTACAAGGTGCCACATGCTCATCAGTGATAACCACTCACACACACTGTTGGCCATCGGGAGCAGTTTAGGGTTCAGTATCTTGCTCAAGGACACTTTGACATGCTGACTGTAGAGGCCGAGAGGCCGCGAACCACCGAACCACTGACCCTCCGACCCTCCGACTAGTGGATGACCTCCCCCTCCTGAGCCACAGCCGCCCTTAATCTGTTGTTATGTTATGAGAGCTTTGTTTTGTGAAGAGGGACGTTTCATTAGAGGTCGTATGTTATTAAAAATAGCCGCTAAACTCTCATCTTATAATTTTAATTAAATTTCTTCCACAGAAGAAAGACAAACTTGACTACAAGAATTATTAGGCATATGTACTGTATATTCTGTTTGACATTTGGCGTCCTATAGATCCACACACGCACCACAAACCACTATTAAGTACTGTGAATTATGATCAATTAAACCATTTTTGAATGGGTAGGTATGTTTCACACACTTAAATGCTTGTTACACAGTACGATCTCCTCATTCCTCAAAGAAATGTCCTTTTAGGTATAAAATTCAAGCGCATTAAAGATTTCATGACGTTGTTCTTCCTTTGACAGTCCAGAACAGCTGCAGTATCCAGACAGCTACGGAGCTGGGGGCGGAGCTTAATACCGTATAGCGTGAACACTTCCGCATACGTCGCACTCGTGTTTCCTTGTTCTCCATGAGCCTCCTCTTTCAAGATGGCGTGTCTCGATCGATTTCCGGGTCAAGTGATCGAGGACGGAGGACAGAGGAGTCAAGGAGGGATACTGGGATGAACCCTAGGTTTTCTCTTTACCTCCTGCCCTCTAAAGTGTCTTCAGCTGAATGCAATGATTCACCGGTGCCCTAATTACTGGGCGGTGCTGATTTGCACTATACAACTCGGCAGGGTGCTCAGGTGAGTGTGTGTTTTAGTATCTGGTCTTCTTGATCAAGCCGTGGCCTGCGGCTCTTCACCCTCCCGCTGCTGACATGGGTGGGGGTCATGCACACAATATTCTTGACTGGTCCCAGGAAGCGCACTCTGGGCCACTACTCTGAAATATTTCTGACAAGTACCTTATCTCCAGGCTGCAACACAATGCCTTTAACATGCTGCCTTTAACTTGTGTCATCTGCATACATTACCATGTTGGTATTCTTAGTTGCTGGAGGATGATCATTTGTTCAAATACAAAAAGAGTAAGGGGCCTAAGCAGCTTTCCTGTGGAACACTATAGCTGTTGTATATGCAGTCTGGTAGACTACCATTAAAAAAGACTCTCAGATAGATAGCTGACCATCCAAGAGAATGTCGTACTGCTAAATCCACATTTCTTTAACTTATTCATCATTATGACTGTGACTACCATTTTCTTGTTATCCATTTATTTCAGCCAGTCATGAGTTAGCTGGGCTAGGGCAGTGGCTGTGTAGTGATTTTCTCTGTATGAATGCTGGGAACTAGTGATCAGTTTATACCTTGTAAAATAATCTTGGATTTCTTTGAAAACTTATTTCTCTTATCATTCGCTCACTATAAGAAGCATACTTATTGGACAGTCACACATCGTAGACTTTTTTCATATATACGGTATATATAAAAGTATTACAATGTCAGTTGTTTTTTTAACAATATCGGGCAGCTCTTGTTGCTACAATACACACATTACATCTGTATCTCCTCACAACAAATGAGTTCTTCTTCACTGGGCTATGTAGGTTATTTCGCACAAATCTTTAAAGACAAACGTAAAACAGAGTGAATGTTTACGATATACAGGGTTCATGCATAAATACTGAGCCAACGTTATGTGACCGTGACATATAAACGGCAGTATTTACTGGAGCAAAACATCAGAGAAAACTGTAATCTTGGTTGCTGATGTTGTTAATTTCTCCCCAGTTTCAGATCAGATTCCTGGTGGAACGTGTTAACTTAACACATTCCTACATTCCCAAAATGCCTGTCTCTTTAAATTAACTTAAAGAAACAGGCAGTGTTTCAGACAGAGGGTCAATACAAGTATATTCAGGCATACAGTATGAGAAAAATATTGTGTTTTTTTGCATTAAAGCATTTAAACATACATCAACTCAACTCTGGGGCAGTAGTAGCTCAGTCCGTTGGGACTTGGCTAAGAAACCAAAGGGTTGGCAGTTTAAGTCCCCGTACAGACCAAGTACAGAGTGCGGACTGGTACCTGGGGAGGTGCCAGTTTTCCTCCTGGGCACTGCTGAGGTGAGCAAGGCTCACACTGCTCCGCTGTATAGTAGCTGCCCACTGCTCCTAATACTAGGATGGGTTACATGCAAAGTCTACATTTCACTGTATGTGGTGAACATGTGTGACGATTAGAAGTTGAACTCGTAGAAACCCAAAATGTATGACCTCAAAATGTGCATAATATCTCCCTTTAATTAAGGTCAATTGTTATTTTTTCATTCGTTTTTGTTTTGAAAAAAGGGTTGTCATTTTGCCAAAGTTGTCATTTATTTGTCATCTTTATACTGTATATACAATTCAAATTTATTTCAAAGTTTTTGTTGACAAAAATTCAAAACAACTCAGAATTGAAATGCTAACAGTCCCATCCTCCCTCCCTCCCCTCCTGAGCCCCAGCAGACATCCTGTAAGCAGCTCCACGCCACTCTTGCTCTACATTACAGTATGGGCGCCTAGTTCACCAAAGCTGAGGTCAACGTAATGAGAGAATGGAAAAACTGACATGTCTCTTCCTCTCTCATTCTTTCTTTCATTTTAACTCTGATGAATTTAACATGTCGAAGATCATGAAATCCGAACGAACATGAAAAAGCTGCCCACACATGCCCTACTTTCCAGGTTTGTTAACTCAGTTGAATCATTTTCCCAAATATTGTGAAATGCAGCAATGTGTGATAAGTGTAGCCGCACTTCCCGGTGCAATCTGATGACCTTGGCCATGCTTCTGCAGTTTCCATTTCCCATTAAGTCGGCCTACTTTCCCACCGATATTGAAAAGAAAGCTTCCAGCCTGGTTTGGCGATGCACTTTCCCACCCTTAGATGATTGTAACCGTTCATCCTCAGTTATAGTGAATCAAGACACCACTTTCACGCAACACGTGAGTTTGTCAAGTGTGTACGGTGCTCTGGATGTTGGCTCAGTCTGTCATCACTAATATGTTCCATTTCAATGCTCTGTCCTTTTTCTATCCGAGTGAGAGTCTGCTGCCGTTGTGACCAATATGGAGTTTTGAAGGCTGATAATCATATTCCAGGACAGATGCCAACACTAGGGTCACAGTGAGTAAATAAACATAGTAAGCTATTCGCAACATTACACGTTACACTTCATCACGGGCGGCTGTGGCTCAGGAGGTGGAGGTCGCCCACCAGTCGGAGGGTCGGTGGCTCAATCCCCAGCCTCTACGGTCAGCATGTCAAAGTGTCCTTGGGCAACATACTGAACCCCAAATTGCTCCCGATGGCCAACGGTGTGTGAGTGTGTGTGAATGGTTATCTCTGATGAGCATGTGGCACCTTGTACAGTAGCCTGTGACTCTGTATGAATGTGTGTGAATGGGTGAATGCTGATGTGTTGTAAAGCACTTTGAGTGATCGCAAAGATTGGAAAAGCATTATATAAATCCAATCCATTTACCATTGCTTAACTAATAACAACCAGGTCAGTGTGCACCTGCCCATAATCATGTGATTTTTGAAAAAAAGTGGTTGAAGGTATCGCAAGGGGATGCACCCGCAGTTACATTTCAAACAAAAATGATGATAGACCATTTATAACCAAACATATTGAAATATGCAAATTCTGATATGTTCACACTCAAAGCCTATCAAGTAGTGATGCGCGGGTCAGGGGGGGTTTAAGACACCCACCCCACCCGAGAGCCACAGCGCTTTACTTCTTAGATCCAATCTACACCGCCAAACCCGCAAAAAATATGTTTTAATCAATCATCCAAACCCGACCTTACACAAAGCGCCAATTTGTTGCATTATAGCATCACAATTGTCAAGACAGAGAAGTATTACTATTACTACATACTTGGTATTTTTTTTTTATCGATGGCAATAGTTTTTAAATGGGACTTTTTGACTATTTTATCTCAGTCTACAATTGCAATGTTGAGCTTGAAGGTTCATTCTTGGAAAAAGGAATAAATAAGATCAACTGACTGTGGTTTTTCTGGAGCTTTCAACCACATTTTGTGGCCAACATTGGCAGATATACTTGGCGCAGTTGTCATGAAGATGGTTTTGTTGTCATGTAACTTAAGTGTGAAAGTTCAATCTTGTGGTGGCTGTGCTATACAGCGGGAGATAGTAACTCCTCTGATCCAAGATGGTGGAGGTGAATGTCCTCCATCTTTCTCTGCTCGTCCTCTGACTCCCGCATGTGTGTGGACTTAAGACCTCATTCGTTGCCATGGATATGACCAATGCCAAGATCTTTACCCTGTTATCGCCTCAGATTATTATTCTGAACACTTCCGAGAGGAATTCACACTGGCAATGTGTGAACGATATCGAGCCTCACTACATAAATTCTAAACTAAATTCAACAATTCGACATAAACATTCAAATGTAAGTTTTAAATAATATGGCATGTTGTGCTCTGTAGTGTATCCAAGTTATGTTTATGTTAATTTACTAGTTCACCACACTGTATAATCCTCTTCTCCCCTTTTTCTTTCTTTCCCTTTTCTTCTTCTTATCATTACATGATCACATATTGCTATGAGTTCGGGGTAATATCCTGAATAATGTAAGTCTGCATGAGGCCGTTTGTGGACTTGATTGAAAGTGGATTTGGACAGCCCTTCACACTGCACGGATATGTGCCCATGCAGTCTATATTATCCACATTAGTTTGCTAAGGAATTTGCTAAATTAACAAAAATACTGACTGAGTCAGAGAAGAAGGCATATCACTTTCCATTTTCAGCCAACATGCAGAAGTCAACCCTGGTGCCTCCTAAACCAGATCTTGAATTCCAACTGACTGCCGCTGTACTAATTAGCATTTTTCAGTATAGGATTACCAGTATGTTTCTTCTCGGACTGAAGCTCGTTCTGTTTCAGTATAAATCCCTTCAGCTCGTCTCTGCAAGATCTCCCTATTACCATTCAGCCGCTCACAGAGCTTGCACAGCCGCTAAGATGTGTTCCCACTCACATGCCAATCCAACTGCTTCAGGGTGTTCCACTTGACACCCGCCAGAAGTCACCCATGTGTGTCCTTGTCTCCCCGCATAAAGCCTCTCCTGGTGTCTTCACACCCTTTGTAAATACAACTCTGAGCTGACTGGACAGAAGAGAGCCGCGGGGCCTGATGTCTGTGTGATTGTCTGCTCAGCGCCTTTCAGAGACGATTAGTGTAAAACCCTAAAATTACACAGACAAATATAAGGTTACCCTCAGGGGGGGCTGTGGGTGTGTGTCAGAGCTTGAAAGCTTTGTGTTTAATTCAAATGCATGATGTGATGTGGCACCTGATATGCAGTGTTCCAGGAAGTGCTGAGGTGAGGATGTGGCAGTGGGAGATGAGGAGGAGAAAAGAGAGCAGGAAAAGTTGAATAAGGGAAAGAGGATGGCAAAGAAATGGAGAGATAAAAGGAGAGGGAGAGAACAGGGAAGAGAGGTGGAGAAAGAAAAAACCGGCAGCGTTGGAAAAAGAGGATTTGGAAATGAAGGTGGATGACAGACAGAAAAACTGAGGTTTGATGTAAGAGGAGGAGGAAGAGAGTCTTCCATAGGAATCTTGTGGTTGTCTGTTTTATGAAGAAAAAAAAATTATCAGTCTGATAAGATGTGTCATTTTGCGGCAGGACTTATGTGTTTAAAGAAGGTGGTTTGACTTGGGAGGTCGGGGGCTGAATGAAAGGAGACACGTAGACTTCGTGCGAGGACTTGATCGTGGTTTAAACTGATGCTGAGTGAGATCACACAAGCTGCTCTGCATCTGTTTTACATGCTAAAGGTGTGATTTATTTTTGCTTTCATTTCTGATACTTTACACATATCATAGGATGAACACTGTGGCCCTACATACCTTACTGTGATTATAGGTGCATTTGGGTGAACATTGGCGTGCAAATGAGTTTCTATGTCCCATTCACTCTCCCAATGTGCTTATTATGTAAATGTAAAAAAAACTTTCTATTTGGTTTTCTAAATGTTATTCTATAACTGTGATAATATAGGAATATTCAGAATAAGTGTTAAGGAAAAGTCAGGGCACAGGGAAACACACCATACAAAATGACGGATTCATTGAAATGCTGGAACCACAACGTTAGATGGTGTGGGCTATGGCGACCGTAGTGTTAAAGGGTAGTATGAAAATCAGGACAATAATATGTTATGATAATATGTATGTCCATAATATTTCTCCTTTAAAATTGAAGGAGAGAATGCCAGTTGATGATGGCAAAAATATCGGGACCAAATGTCTGAAAAATTGCTTCGGAAAACCAAGTGGGAATACAGCCTGATTTTGGATGATTTTGAAAAGTGCAACTGTGTGTTGACAAAGAGGTGTCACTGAAGTTGGTTAATTATGGACTCCTGTCCACAGTTAGTCCTGTGTTAATGTGCTGCCGAATCGAGGACTTCCCATCGTTCCCACTGCCCATTATTCCAAAACCAGAATATCCTGAAAATGTCCCATTGGACCGAAACCCCATTTGCCCGACAGTCCGTTATTCCGAATGCCCATTGCTCCAAAAATACACACTCTCCCTGCAACAAACATAAGAACATGGCTAAATA
>CALSCE010010638.1:55332-69388 GCA_943593645.1 Bovichtus variegatus | reverse complement strand
AAGTGTGGGAAAAAAGTAGCGGCTTATAGTCCGGAAATTACGGTATTGGGCAACTATTGGTGTGCACAATTATTATGCAACTAAATGAAAAACGAAAATGTTCCCATCTCACTTGTTTATTTTCATCTGTTAAAGTGAGAATAATAAAACAAACAACTCAAAATTTACAAATAAACATTTCTTTTCAAACAAGAAATCAGTGACCAATGTACCACCCTTCTTTTTAATAACAGTCACAAGCCTTCCATTCATGGAGTCTGTCACTTTCTTGATCTGTTGACATTTTGTGCAGCAGCAACCACAGCCTCCCAGACGCTGGTCAGAGAGGGGAACTGTTACCTTCACTGTTAATCTCCTGTTTAAGAAGCCCACAAGTTCTCACCAGGGTTCAGGTCGGGTGATGCTGCGGGCCATGTCGTTATTCTTTCATCTTTAAGGCCTTTACTGGCCACGCAGTGGAGTACTTGGATGCATGCGATGGAGCATTGTCCTGCATTAAAATCATGGTCTTCTTGAAGGATGCAGACTTTTTCCTGTACCACTGCTTGAAGAAAGTGTCTTCTAAAAGCTGGCTGTAAGTTTGGGAGTTGATTTTGAGTCCATCTTCAACCCGAAAAGGTCCAAATAGCTCATCTTTAAGAATACCTGCCCATACCAGTACCCCACCTCCACCCTGCTGGCGCTTGAGTCTGAGTGAAGCTCTGTGCCTGTTACTGATCCAGCCACGGGCCCATCCATCTGGTCTGTCAAGAGTCACTCATCTCATCAGGCCATAAAACCTTTGAAAAATATGTTGTTTCAACTTGTGTGTTCAGTGGTGGTTGGGATTCAGCCTTCCTTACCATGGCCATGTCTTTGAGCACTGAACACCTTGTACTTCTGGACACTCCAGGCAGGTTGCAGTTCTGGAATATGACGGCACTGGAGGATAATGGGTTCCTGGTACCTTCACGTTTGATTCTTCTCAAATATTTGGCAGTTAATTTGCGTCTTTTTTTCTCAACACGTTTCTTGCCACCCTGTTGACTATTTGCAACAAAACGTTTGATGGTTCTGTGATCACGCCCCAATATCTTAGCAATTTCAAGAGTGCTGCATCCCTCTGAAAGACTTTTTAAAATTTTTGACTTTTCAGTCAGTTAAATCTCTTTTTTTGGCCCATTTTGCCTGAGGAAAAGAATCTGCTTAAGAATTATGCACACTTTGATATAGGGTGTTGATCTCCTTCAGCCAAACCCTCCCTCATTACACAATACACATCACCTGATATGCTTAAATCCAATAAGCATTCAAGTTTATACAGTTTGGAGTTGGAGTGGAAAATTATGATGGGGTCAAAATACGCTCTTGCCTAATAAATGTGCACACAGTGTAATCCTAACTTCCTTGCTAAGAAAGTTGGTCAAATTCATCCTGGTTTCCTGTTGTTCCTCTCTTGCAGATTGAAAAACAAATACTTGCTATTTTATTTTTACAGTTTATTCCAATCGCTAACATCCTTTGTCCAATTTGTCACATTTTCAAAACTCTAAACACAATAAGTGCAACACGTCAGTTGTGGACCATACCATTACATTTTTTTACAATGGCTAACAAGCGTTCACCTATACTTAAGATGCATTTTCTAAAATCTTATCACAGCAACACATCACACACACACGTGTGTGTGTGATGTGTTGCTTAAAAAGCCTTTTTAGCAATGGATTCTTCTCCCAATCAGCAGCTGAGTACGCCTCTTGTACTAAAACAAGAAATAGCCGGTGCAAAACTGATGAGACACAAAAGATAAACATCAGCAACTGCAAAAGCCATCTCACTTGTCTTACATGGTGTTCAAAGTAAAGGTTAGTTGTTGTGTCCTCTGCCATTCATTAAACGACTGATTTATATCTTTTCCAGTGACCATGAATACAGCAAATAAATTGTCTCAATGTTGTTATTGTGCTGCAAAAAGGGAGCGAGTACGAGTGAAGTATTAGGCATGCAAATCGTCTAACTTGGACGCTGGAGACCGCTGCAAGTGTCTTCACTTGATGCAATTTATGGAATTTAACACAGCTCCCTCTGAAGCCAAAAAAAAGCTTATACAACTTTTTGTTCAGATATGAAGTACTCCGAAAGACCTGCAAACACACTTTTATGTGTAAAATCAGAGGAGTTCCCCTTTAACCATGACCACCATCCTTCCCCGATCTTAACCAAGCAGACATTTGTCACGGTTTCTGAACGCCCTGATAGGATTTCAGATAACTAAACACTTAAAAGACGTCATTTTGAATGAAAAAAACCCTGCTTTGTTGTTTAGTTTGGATAACTTAATCCACAGAGAAAACTAAATATGCGTAACACCTTTTTCTGATGATGTGTGTACAAACAGCGAAGACTTTGTTCAGAGTTCCTGGCTTATTAAGAACTATTGTCTCTTTCAGATTGTCTTAGTTTCCGACAAAACACTTTCTGGTGAGTTTCTGAAGCACAAGCAGGTGTAGTTTTCATCAGTAATTGACGAGGCCGGAGAGGTCCAATCACTCGAATGTTTAGGCTCCATTTATTTCCACACAATGTGCCCTGTATGTACAGAATCAAGGCCTTATACTGTATCTCCCAAACATATAGCGAGATTACAATACCAGAGTGATACGGAACAACCCTGTTCCCCTGCACACCCAGGCACGCAGTCCTTCACTGCGGAGGTGGAGGGAGGGAGGGGGTCTCAAAGGGGGCCTCCATTCAGTGAAATGGCCTGGAGGTCTGAGGACCTCCGACCCGAGATCTCCCTTCCAAACATGAATGCTGCAGTATCCAAGGAGTTCCACACAGACGAGGTCTGTTCACTGAAGTTACATTAACAGAGAGAGGGCCACTGTGCTGCCAGTGTGTACACAAACACAAACACACACACACACACACACACACACACACGCACACACACACACACACGGCCCAGGCTGTAAGAAGAGGTACCACCTCTCATGCAATCTGTAATTAGATTACATTTTATGCTGTATGTACGAGAATGATCTGCTAGAAAATTATGTAATGAGCGATATAAAGACATTACTGTAACTCCAACTCCTGAGTGGACACGTACACACACTCACACATACACACACACACACACACACACACACACACACACACACACACACACATGTAGAGAGTTTGAGGCATTGCTAAAGGGAGGAAAGAAAAGAAAAGAAAAAAAGGGTGAAATCATTAGAGGTCCTTAACAGCCTTGTTGGCAGTCTATTCCACTTCACCATTAAACAAATTATTAGGGTGAAAGGAACTTTTTAATTCCTGCTAATTAATGTGATTGGAAAAATAACATTGTTTGTTATTACTGCTTGTGGCTCTGGGAGCTGGGGGGGTTTGTGATTTAAGGCTTTGTACTCTTTCAGCAGACGACACTGACGTCAGAGTTCCCGTACACACACGCTGAGATTACCAAAGTGAAGTGTAGCTTTTCAGTAATTTTTCCGAGGTCGTTAACACGACTTTGATTACGCAGCTTACGTTTACCGTGGCCCTTATAGCTCATTACAGGCTGCCTACTATACACACTTGTGACAAATGTGAAGAGAAAATTAGGTGATTTCCTCCAAATAGAGAATCTATTATTCTGCACAAATAAAGATCTCATTCTGTACATAGAGGTTGAGTGACACTTTCCTCATGGCGACACAAGCTGTATCAAAACAAAATCACTCTTTCAAAACCCTAGCACATGTTTTCTATCAGAGAGGAACATATAGGCAATGACTTGCAACATACCAACAGCTAATGGCATTACAAAAACTGCATTGCTTTTCATGTTTCAGTTCTACCTACATACAGTAGAGAATATGAAATCCATTGCTTTTATTATTCAGTTTCCTTTTCCTGTGAACCACTCTACTTGTTTTGGGTGAGGGTTAAATGTGTGCATTTTTGGCATCTACCAGTGAATGATTCATCTGTACTTTATAGTATTCATAGCCTACGGTAGAGTAAATAGTAAGGGACAGAGTTGCCGCAGTAAAGTTTTACTTCAAGAAATTGCTGCCAGTGATCATCAAAATGAATGGCCCTTGGTTCCAAATGTGATCAAATAAAAATACTATTCAATGGTCTGTTCATTAAGAAAATTAGTTATTTCTACATAACTGTTATATAAAAGGCTGTATATAACTACATATATTAACTATACAAGGCTGGAGTTGCAGAAGCAGTTTTGAACATAGTTTTATAGTTGAAAATAGTTTACATGGAGTGGTTCTCCGGGAAAAAGGAAAAAAAAAAAAGGATATCTGATATCAGAGGATGATTTTTGCCTCCTGTGTGTGTCATTATAAGGGGATGGTACCTGGACAAGAACGGGCTTTCAGGAGGATTACCAAATACAAAAGCAGCAGGACAACTCATTAAAATTGGACTTGCTCGGCACAGGAAACATAGCTGCCCAAATTGGAAGCTCTTTCAATTCCCTAACGGGGAAATAAGCAGTATAACAGTAAATTGAGGTGAGTGCCCAGTAGGATTATCACCTGTGTTAAATTTAGTAGAAAATGGGAAATAGCGCATTATTTCAAATCATAAAATTGTGTCATTTTCTGGTTCTGCATCTGTCCACAGTAGTTGCCCCACCCTAGAAACACTGCGGCCTAAACACATTGCATATATCCACTTATGTGAAAGTAAAATTACTTTTAATTACTCCCAAAATTTCTAGCTCACAGTAAAATAAAGAAAAAAGTACAAAAACACAAAAAGTCAGCATATCGAAAAACAAAATCGCAGAAGGTGTGTGTGTGTGTCTGTCACCGTGTCGCACAAAATGTGCAGAGTATTTGGATTATTTTCTATTTTCTATTGTTTTATCCATTTTCAGTGTATCGGAGCGGCTGTCGGAGGCTGAGCGAGCGCAGTCAGGCTAGGTGGTTTGACAACGCGGGCTCCAGACTGGGTTGTCAGGTACCACAATATAAATGAAGCGTAACGTGTGAGGGAGATTATATTGTCCTCCAATCTGCTCTGGCATCGCATTTTGACATTTTGATTTGGATACTAAGAAATCAGGAGCTAAGCGGACGAAATTACCAATCAGGGTTAGAGTTTAGGAGAATCAGTATTTTTGAAAGAATATATCATGTCTCAGAAATCAGTGAGAGTTAATCCCGTGTTTTGGATGTTATTATCATACTGTGGATGATGTATCGTTGTGTTTTGCTCTGTACAGTAAAGGCAGTGGTGGACCACCAAATGTTGAGTTGAAGGCTTTGAAGCTTTGAATACTTAGCTTTCGTTATTAGCACACAGCAGTCTACTGAATGTGACCTATCGACTGTAACGCCGACGTTTTATCTGATTTGATGCGGATTGTTCTTATCAGTTATGACAGGATTATTTGAGAAAATATTTCCTTTTCATGTCAATAAAAAAAAAATACGGATTCAAAGGCGATGGAATTTTTAGATCTTCTTGCTTGTCTTTGGTCTTGTGCAGCAGGTAAAGAGTGCCAACCACAGCTATTGGAATACATTACACGTAGTCATTATTAGGGGTATTAAAATGATATTGATTGTTCATTGATCGCCGGTGTTCCTGTTTCTGATCCTTTTCTGTCTTTTTTTTTAACACCATTCTGTTTAAATTCAGTGTAATAAGACTGATGGTGATTCTAGGACTAGGTTTTTAGACATAATGATGAAGGAACAGTGTCCTTCATCCAACATTTGCTCAGTTGATGATCTGCAAAGATTTTTAAAAAAAAGAAATTCGGGTCTTCTCTTGACATTGTTGCTCAACCAAGATTTTCTTTTTCCAAACCAATCAATCCACAAATGGCCTTGGAATGCCGATGCTGAAACTAAATGTCCATATTGATATTTTAAAGGATCAGAAAATAATTTAGCTTAATGCTGTCAATAAAAGACCATTTTCCAAAGATAATTTCTGAAAACAAATATCCTGTCCTCAGCCTCAGCTCTCAAAAGAACAAATTGTCACAATCATAGACAGTATCATAATTACACGATGCAGTATATATATCAGATCTGAAGATAACACCTGCTCTTTAATTAGGACCAATATAGAAAACTGACCCAAACAAACAGCACACAGTGAGTGGGCTGAATAATGTACTCAGGAGGCCACTCATACCTCCATGAACCCAGATCCCTCCTCCCCAGCCCCTCCCAGGGTCATGTTTTAGTTTATGTGACTCTGGAATTGAATCAATGTCTGTTTGGTTACTTAGCACACGCATTTTCCACAGCACTGGAAGTTCTTCAACACATTTTCAGAGATGGAAAATAAGGAAGGCGGAGTAGAAAATTCAACTCGCTGCAGTGTTCTCAGCAGATTATTCATTAAGACTATGGTGTTTTTCTTTTGGTGCCAAAGCTTGTTTCTCTCCTGTTGGAGGTATGAGCGAGGGTAATGTGTCTACCAGTCCGAGTGCACATTAATCACCAGGTCCTCACAGTAACACCCCTGCACTGACATTAAGCCAGATGCTTAGCTCAGCGTAACTAACATCTTTCTTGCAGTTACTTCAGACTCCAGACTTACTCCAGACTTCTAACAACTAGTCGATAAAAATTAATTCTGATTGGACTCAGACACCACTGTCCAACTTTACTAGTACATCTGGATCAGCTCCTCTGCAGTATCTTGTCAGTGAGATCAGTAGTAAAAAAACTCCAATATGACCTTACATACACGTCCTTCTCATTCGAGGAGCCACTCGCTCTGCATCTCACCTTAACGCCGTTACACAACGAACGTTCCTGTTCTCGCTGACCCTGATAAATAATTGACGTATTTTATACAATACCATCATTATGGTTGTTTATTTGGATGTTGTTTTGTAACATTGGTTAGTGAAATGCCCTCTCTCTTTCAACTATGGACTGTACCACTTTCGGCTTGTGTCCAGAGAACTGTGAACTGTGACCCCCCCCCACAGGCTGTTTTAAGGACCTGTGACATGTTTGTCCTTTAATTTGCTCTTGGGGTCTGTGGCAGGAAACCAGAACTTGTGACCAAATCGGGACTCACAGTTGTCAAAACCCTCCTCAGCCTGATATCACCTTTCACAACTAGGTTAATAGTCATGATCTTAGTTTTTGTGCTTCCTGTTTTATTTTGTAGGTTCATTCCCCTTGTGTCATGTCTAGTTTTACTTCCTGTCTTTCTGTTTTCCCTCCTTTTGTGATTGTTTGTCCTTCCCTGATTTGATCCTCCTGTGTGTGATCACTCTGCCACCCTTGTGTCTTCGCTGCCCTCTCCAGCTGTGTCCCGTTCATGTGATTAGTGTGTGTGTGTGTGTGTGTGTGTGTGTGTGTGTGTGTGTGTGTGTGTATGTGTGTGTATGTTTGTGTACCTGTCTATCCTGTTGTTCCTGGACGGTTCATCTTCTATGTCTTCGATGTCTCCTGGTGTGGGCGCTCATGCTGTGTATCCCTGTTAATCCTTGTGTTCCCTCGTGTTCTCTCGTGTTCCCCCGTGTTCCCTCGTGTTCTCTCGTGTTCCCTCGTGTTCCCTGTGTTCCCCCGTGTTCCCTCGTGTTCCCTCGTGTTCCCTTGTGCCATCCTGGTTGGTGTTTTCAGTTTTTGCTCTTTACCTTTTTTGATTGTTTAAACTTAGATAATAAAGCTCTCTTTTCGTTAGCACACTGCCTCTTTCCTCCCCTTTAACTCACCCGTGACATTAATGTTACTAGTTTTATTGATATGAATTATAATGAATATTTATTAATAATCAGACTTGCTCATACTAAACTCCAACACTGTTTTTATCATTACGTTTCATTATGGGCAAAATGCTAGGCACTATCCTGTACTCTAATCCTGTAAACTACTACAACACTGAGAAAAGTCAACGTTATGTTATGTTACGTTGTTTCAAATAATAATCCCAGAGAGCTTTAATGATAACATAGCATTTGTCACAGTTCTGCTCCTCCTCACCTCACCTTGGGCTCAGGCTGCAGCCAATTCCCAATCAAACACGTTTCCTCCTGCACAGATCTCCCGGTACCGACCCTGCCTGTCCCCGACCTGCCTGCTTCGCCCGTTTCCTGATCTCGCCTGTCTCGGACCCGTCTGCCTTGCCTGTATCCTGACCCTCTGCCCGGCCTCGACTAACCTGCTCTGGGCTGATGATAAACATTGTTACCAACTATCCTGGACATCTTGTGTGCTGCATTTGGGTCCTTCATCGTCCCGTGAACAATCCCTCAAAAATGTTGACAGCAAACAGTCGTACGTTGTCATTAAACATTATACAGAGTTTTGCAGAATTGTTCAACATCAGAATTTTCATTTTTCATCAGGCTGAATACAGCTTTAGATGTGATGTGATTTTCCTTTTAGATTCTCTTGCAGAGGCTGACAAATAGACAAATGGGGGATATGATGTTTTGAAATAAAATAGACTTTGTATGTCTTGTTAATTATCTAGTTAGTATTCAACTCGTTGGCCATACTCTTGTCCTACACCAATATAGATTGTTGATGTATTATATAATTTAATAAAAATTAAATGTATGTAAAGTAATTCTATTCTGAATGTTTTTTTCAAAGGCGTTTATTGTATTCAATCTATTCAGTTGTGGGGGTGTCTCTGCCAAAAAAAATCTTAGAACCAATTAAGAGCTATTCCACATTACATCTAACATTGAGACATGAACCTCTGCTCATGATCTGTCGTTTTCTCTTTCTCACTTGTTTTGTCTGTCATTCTCCCCCTCAGCCAGCCCTCACCCCTCCGTCTGAAATCCTCCCCCTCATGTTGCAGCGGGGCTCAGTCAGAGTCTGGTCCTTTTACTGTACGTATATCCAGGCTGAATGGTTCCCCTACTTCAGTTAGCATCCCCTGCTGCCCAGCGGTGACAGGAATAGAAAGGAGCATGTAATTCTTGAAATCTCTAGCAGCTGCTGTGCTGACAGATCAAAGTGAGAGGCAGCCACTTTCTACCAGTCACCCGGAGTACTTTACCCTTAATACAGCGTCAATAAAATTCGACAATAAATTAGAAACCACCTGACCTCTCCTCTACTGAGGATGTTTAATTTCACAGTACGATTATAACGCTAAAATTCAGCCACATAAACTACTGACTTCCGTATAAACGACATTACAAACATAAATTCTCAACGTAAGTTCCTCCATCAATTCAAGATTTCACTGAGGAAATATGAATTGAATAATATTAATTATCAAGTGGAAGAACAACTTGTACAAAATGTTCCAATTAATGACGGACACTATATGGTGTCATGGTTTTCCTTACTCTCTGCCCTTATGTAATAATTCACCATTTTGGGAAATTGATATCCGTCTCTGCGTTAGGTATGAACCTCAAGTTTGAAAGTAAAAAAAACAAAAAAACACATTTAACATCATCCTTAAGCTGACTAAAGCTCCTTTCAGACATGCACCCTTTGCATGGAAATTGAGGATTTGAATCGAATCAATGTTGTATCGTCACGCATGTACACAGCAACGCAGTGAAATTTAGACTCTGCATTGGATCATTGGGCAGCTACTATACTGTACATTGCCCGGGGAGTGTGGAGGTCTGGTGCCTTGCTCAAGGGCACCTCAGCAGTGCCCAGGAGGCAAACTGGCAGCTCTTCAGGTACCAGTCCACACTCCATACTTAGTCCGTACTTGGACTTGGATCGGCAATCCTCCGGTTCCCAAGCCAAATCCCTACAGACTGAGCTACTGCCCCCCTTCAGATGGCAATTTAACATGTTGGTCTCATGTCTGAATAAGCACCGTGGTCACTTTTATATACTGTAAAAGCAATCATGGCAATCTTACTAGGTCGAACCTGAAACATTTCTGTAACCCTTTCCACTGGACACGTCTGAACCGAACAGCCATCAGATTCAAGTGAAGGCTGCAGCAGCACAAGGTGAATACACAGATAGAGATTAAATCTGCATCGTGTAGCCTACTGCCTTTTAAAATGACTGTATCTCATGTTTTATCCCTCTTGTACATCAGTTTAATAAACTGCTGCGACAAGAGACAATTTCAAGTTGTCGTTGAGGAGATTCTTCTCAGATCTGTCTAAAATACAGATTTTCCCTTTGTGGTGGAACTGGGACAAAAGAGCTACAACTCGTACAACCACGTTAGATATAGATATATGAAGATATATGAAGCCAGTTGCGTATTCCATGTCTGAAACGGGGTTAATTAACACATTTTAGGGGTTGTAACATGCTGGGCACAGTGACAGGTCGTCACAGTATTGTTGTCAGGTCAGGTGCATAAACATCAAGAAATAGTCTCAGCGCACAATTCTCCCTAATATCACATTGACGTTTACGTCACCAATACTATAATTAGCTACAACATGTAAAAGTCTGCTTTTGAGGTGCAGGTATTTTTTTTTTACTTTAGACAGACCAGGCTAGCTGTTTGCACCTGCTTCAAGTCTTTATGCTAGCATAACCAGCTCTGCGCCTAACAGAGACTTGATAGACAGCCATGTTCTCATTAAGCAAAAAAAACAAAAGGCATATTTCCTTGCTTCTCTACTTCTCTTCCTGCTCTCTAGATGCTGTCGGTAACAAATCCACCCAAACAAAGGGCAAAGATCCATTCCAGAGGGCGTCCCACCATCCAAAATCAACCCGAGCAGAGACTGGTGACCAGCTCTCTCACCCTTCGTTTTCCAAAAATACTCTTGGAAGTTGGCAGGAGCGTCTCGCAGCTCAGAAAACACTGACTTTTTCTTTCCTGTGTAATGGAAACCAATGTGAAGTTGGGCCCACTACAGAAGCAATGTGTTATGGTTAAATCAGAGGCCTCGGGAAAGCAGGTGCTTCCTCAACACCCTTGGGAGAAAAGTTTTGCCCCAGAGTGCTGGTCTAGGATCAGCTTTCTCTACCTCGCATCTGACCTCAACTTCTAGCAGCTAACGGGCAAAACCTTCCCTGGACCAGTGCTATGAGGTGAAACCCACCCCTGTGCCTTCATGCTGCAGTAGCAGCAGGACGACTTCCACAGAGGCAGCAGTGTTCATGAGAGGAGGCATGTGGAGGGAATGGGGGCATGAGAGTTACTTAGAAGGAGAGGTTTTGAGAGCAGGCAAGGGACTACTCATGGGTAAAACAAGGCCATAAAGAGGATAAGTTATTTCCTAATCATGCTTTTGGGACAGATCGAGCCGTTTCATTGGGCCAATTTTGTAAAGTAAAACTGTACTCCATAATGTGCTGTCCCTGTTGACCTTTGTGCTGACATGTATGCTTCTAATTTTTGCAGTTAGAGAAAGAATGGAGAATACATCCATCCACATCAAAGTCAAGCCTGAGAATAAAACGGTATTGCCAGAAAATTCCTTGGCCTCTTGTGTGCATTCCTGCAAATCCAAAACTTCTGCTCCTATGCTGTAGGTAAAAGGAATCACAGATTATATATGGAACAGATGAGAAGTACCATGAGAGAGGTTAAAAGCAGCTGAGTGAGCAGCTGAGTGAGAAGCTGAGTGCACAGCGCCAATCTGGGCCAACGGCCTTGGTATTGTCCCCCTATTTTCTAGCGTGTTAAAGGTTCATCATGTTTACTTAGGTTTTTTTGTCCATAAAAAATGTACACTCGGCCGCACTTTCATGTTAGTTGAGTTATGTGTCTCTCTCTGTCAAGGCTGCAGGAGGGGGGCTTTGATGTGAAGCCATAAAAGCTGGAAGAGAGCAGCCAAGGCTGCATACTGCAGTGTAGGTTGTAGCAGGATACTGAGGCCAGCAGTGATGCACTGTACAGTGGGGTGAAGAGAGGCACCGCTGATCTCACATAAAGAGGAGAAACACTGAGGGGGAAAAATTATTGCAGTCAGGAACTGACTTAATCCTGCACTGAAGCCTCCAGCATACTAACCTTTTTAAGAAGTTTATTCAAGTGTTCTATTAGTGTACTTCTTTCAACTAAAACAAGAGAGCATACTTTCAGTTGACTTTGTATATACTACTTTGTATATATATTGTATATTTGGCTTATACTTGTACTTTATCTTTGATCAATATATACTTAAGAAAAGTATAATGAAGTATTCTTGCCTTATTAAATACTTAGGTTGTAGTTGTGCTTACTCTTTTTATGGAGTAGTCTATTACATTTTTCACACACATTGGCTTCTTTGAGTCCTCCTGAATATGTTGTACATACTCATAAACGTGCGTACGTATTCCTGTGTTCAAGTTTATAGTTAACAAGTCAGCTTTGAGGTGGAATATCTGAGTAAATAGTATATGGGTAGCACTGACCCTGATCTTTTATGTACACTGTGTTATTACCACATATGATCTTATTGACCATTCCTCCAGAGTATTTTAACAGACTTGATTCATACTGGCTGCTATTATAAGCAAAAACCAGAATATATATATATTTTTTAATTGTTTTTCTTTCATTTTCATCACAAAACATCAATTTGTCTAAATAGCAAAAGGATGAAGTCTCTTTATGCAACACATTAATCATTGGCCCCAACACTGGGCTCATGATATGATTCACAACTGCTTTTTGTTAGTCCCATTCATATGGATTTGGCACAATAAGGTACAATTTGTCAACTGTTTCAACAACAACACATTTCTTTCTTATCACATCAGGCCCGATGGCACAGAAGTTTCCAGTCTTCTTATCTTTACATGAAAGATTTAGCAAGTACCTCGACTAAAACCCAATGTTTGGTTCATGTGCCACACACCAGGGCTTTCACGTGCACACTTTTGTAAAAATTACTTTCGTTGTACCATCTTTTCTTGTAATTGTATATATTTTTTGACTGTGATGCAGAACCCCATCAACCAAAAAACAGTTGTAGGATCAGAATATATTAAGCTTATATTAAGTTGTAATGTTTTCTTGCATTTAGTATGTCACATTTTTCTGTTCTTTGCTTATTAGAATAAACTTCTTAAGCAAATAACTGAGGGTGATCATATGCTTAGCCCTTTCTGACAATTCTTTTGTGAATTGACATACTGTGTTCCATGAAAATACTTCAATACAGTGCCCTTATTGGATTCAAATGGAGAGGTTGACGTAGCCCATAATGGCCTCCAGTGTTTCACACTTTGTGTAACATGTGTGAGCCTGCTTTAAGTGTATGTTGAAAGTCATGTAGTTCTTTTTCCCCGTACAATCTTTGAAATTCAATGACAATTTTTTTAAGACATCAAGATGGTTCCAGTCTTGATCTTATCCTGCAGTAATGTATATAGTACATGGGCATGCTCTAATGTCATGCACTGCGACCCTCTTATCCATAGCAATAGTTCTGACGGCTCATGAGTACTGTAATATGTAACTGTGGTGCTACTTGACTTAAACTGAGGAAAAGTAACAAAGTTGAAAACATTCTAGCTGATGTTATAAAGGTTATGTTTTGACCATCGGTACATCTCTCCCAGAGCTCCCTAACTCAGTTCTTCACAAGTAATGCTTGTCCCGTTACAAAAAATTTAATGTATAAAGTCAAAGTAGCCCTCTCAGCATCATTAGTGGGGGTTTAGTGCAGGGGCACCGGTGCTGGGATTTTCAGTATCCAAATCTTAGCCACCAGAGCCGCTGCACGCTCCTCTCCCGGCAAAGCAGTACTATTTCTGTGCGGAGGACGAAACAGATGGTCTCTCCAGAGCCAAGCCAACATACAAACTATCAAAACGTAACGTTACAGCCCCAGTGCCACAGTAAACACACGTGAAGATTATAAAATAGCAGAGATATTTAGACCGACTCTCGGTTAACACACTATCGTTTTTTGTCTTTTTTTAATAACTAATGGTTTTGATGGTTGATGAATTTAGATCGTATGGACCCAGCAGTAGAGGTGAAGTACTGCCCCCTGTTTCTTTGGAGCAGGTGATTCGGAACTAAACCTTTAATGCCTGTGCACTGTTATAGACTATATCTCTTTATTGCATCTTTTAAAATACATTCACTCTTACAACTATTGTGAATGTATATACTATATATATATATATATATATATATATATATATAGAGAGAGAGAGAGAGAGAGAGAGAGAGAGAGAGAGAGAGAGAGAGA
>CALSCE010010638.1:41686-55322 GCA_943593645.1 Bovichtus variegatus | reverse complement strand
AGAGAGAGAGAGAGAGAGAGAGAGAGAGAGAGAGAGAGAGAGAGAGACAGTTGGGCTAAACCTCGCGAGACACCCTACCGAGACTTGTCTAATGGAATACACCCGAGGGTGTCTCGCGAGGTTTAGCCCAGCTGTCCGACACTCGCGTGATTTCCTTCAGACTGCCATGGCTGCCGTGAGGAAGCTCCAACAGTGTGCCGTTTCTCCAACAGGGAAACACTCCGCCTCGGTTGTCTTCCTGCACGGCTCAGGTGCTCAGTAGTCTGCTCTACACTTCTGCGCTTCTTCCATCTGCGCGTCATTCCATCGTGATTTTGTTCATTTACAGAAACGTTGCTAATTGACAGTGTGTCGCTGTTGCCGGTCGGATCGCTCAGGGATGATCGTAAAGCACTTGATTCATACTGGCTGCTATTATAAGCAAAAAACTGAATATATATTTACATTTTAATTGTTTTTCTTTAATTTTCATCACAAAATATCTAGTCAAATAGAGGTTTGGTAGATGTACATGCACAATATATAAAAAAGAAAAAGATTAATCAGAAAACCTTCATTCGTCCCACAGCGGGGAAATTTACAAAGTAATTTATTAAGTAATTAATTTAACAACATGTACCATATTTCAAACATACAGCACTATTATGCTTTGTTTAGTCGTTCATATGTTTGGCTGTGACACAGAACCAACTCCATCAACCAATAAACGTTAGAATTGATAATAGAGATCATAAGTCATTCACGGTGTGATGTCTGCAACCCCACATCTTCCACTTCTGCATCCTCAGTGCAGCACAGCTGTACAGTTCTGTAGGCTCCTCGGGTCAATGCACTGCACACAAGACAGTTAGCCCACATATTCATGTGTCATTCAGTGAAAATATAACAGCCACATAAGCCCTGAATCAAATAAAAGCTGACAAACACAAACCAGAGCTTTGCATATTTCTTTGATGTGGAATATTATTACCAAGTCATCTATGTCTGGTTCATAATAGCCGAGTTTCTTCATGCGGCCAAACATTGGCTTGGTATGCATTTATTATTTTCTTGATAGTAAACAGAATTGCATTGTTATTATATTGTTATGTTATTCTTCCCATTATTCTTCTGTTATGAATCTGTTGCTGTTATTTTTCATATAGCAATTCTACTTTTCCACCAAGAAATGTAAAACCTGTAATTAAACTAAATAATTGTTAACATTAGCAATACCTAAGTGGCATCTAAATATCTCTATTATTTAAAGTAGTGGTTCGCTGTGTTCACACACTATTTTATACCAACCAATCCAAGATGCAGTCACATGGGTTGTATACATTTATATTAAATACCCTCTACTCTAATGCTGCCTTGGCAGTATATTGCAGAACACATGAAGATGCATCTGCATTACCTTCATGCGTTCCATATGGTCTGGTTAATTGCCCCGCATTGTTTGTAATCTAATTCTGATTTTGTTTAATTTCCGTATGTAGGTGACACTGGCCAGGGACTGAGAGCCTGGGTTCGAGATGTTATGGTGCCGGATCTGTCCTTCAGTCACATCAGAGTTATTTACCCCACAGCTCCAGCTCGGTAGGTCTATGACGGGGTCACAGTTGACTACGTCGAATATCCAAATGTTTTCTTAGTTTGTTTTTTTACTTATACCAAATACTATCGTAATGGCAATGATGTACATGTTCCCCTGACAAGTATTCATTGTAATGGTACTTCCTATTTGTTTATAGGGCAAACCTGCCACGCAGCACTTGTTCTTAATGTGTTAATTATACAAGTGTGCCTGTAATGAAGCTGCAGCCACGTAGCTGAACACTGACCCTCATCTTGATGCCATCAGGCCATACACGCCCATGCGAGGGGCTCAGTCTACTGTCTGGTTTGACCGATACAAGATCTCACGGGACTGCCCGGAGCACAGAGAGTCCTTAGACGCCATGTGCAATACATTAGGGTCCATCATTCAGGACGAGGTCGACGCCGGGATCCCCAAACAAAGGATTGTCATCGGTATGGATCTGCTTCTGACTTCACCTCTGCAGAAATACACATAGCAACACCTCTAAAGCTCACTATTCAAAACACTGTGTGTCATCAGTTTAAAGAGTACACACACAGACATGTGAAAATGACAGTGTGTGGTGACTGTGTGCAGCTTCCTGCAGTCTTGTTTTCACACTGGTTGTCAGGTGACCATTGCAACAGCTGTGCTCACAGACCATATGAAACACTATAACCGGAGTAGTGCAGGCCAAATAAAGACACTGTTGACACGTGACTCTTTATAGGACAGTCATGACACTCACTTTGATCCAGAATAAAATCTCTCAACAACTATGGGATGGATTGCCATTACATTTGGTTCACACATTCATGTTCCCCTCAAAATGAATCGTAATAACTCGGTTATCATTTGACCCTCTGACTTTTCATGTTGTGCAATATAGTGCAAAACATATAATTTAATTATTACATATATATAATGTAAATGAAATTATAAAATTTAATATTATGCACTTTATTTATATTATTATATTATTATTACATTGTAATATATATATAATATGTACCACGGCCCGGTACTGGTCCGCAGCCCGGTGGTTGGGGACCCCTGCTCTAGCGCAATCGTCAGTTTAACAATTTAATGTCTACAGTACTTTGGTTCATTACCAAATACCTGCAACACTAATGACATTCCCATCAGCCTCAGCGCTTTGTGTTTAGCGCTAATTAGCGAATGTTAATTGCTAACATGCTAAACTGAGAAGGTGAACACAGGTATACCTGCTAAACATCTGCGTGCTAGCGTGATCGCTTTCAGCGCGATGCCTGCTGACACTAGCAATTAGCTTAAAGTGAGCTCTGCTAACGTGTCTGTGGCCTCTGAAAGGCAACACACACGAGTGGTGTGTGTCATAACACCGCCGGCACTTTTAACACTCAGGATCAACACACGAGACAAAGGGAATGCACAAGGTTAACTCATGGAGCGCGAGGTGTTGGCGGGTGTATTTTTATTTATTTTTTTACTTAGACATAGTCAGGCTAGCTGCTTCCACCTGCTTCCTGTCTTTATGCTAAGCTAGGCCAACCATGTCCTGACCCAAGCCCTGTACTCGAATACAGAGACATAAGACCAATAACCTTCTGAACCATCTTGAACCAAATACAAGCAAAAAGCGTGAGCAGTGTCTGAGCGGCTCTCTGAGTTCTTCTGCAGAACAGTGAAGATGCTATCTGTCAGCCTTTCACTCCCTCGCCATCTCTGCTTTTTCTCTCACTGGATCCTTTTTCCTCTGTATTTTACCCCTGCCCTCCCCTCACACACACACACACACACACACACACACACACACACACAAACACACAGGCACCTCAGTCCATCTTATCCTGGCTGTTCCCTACTCCCTCTGTCATGATATATAATGAAGAATGCGCCTCATCAGGTTACCATGTCCTTTCATATGCTGCCAACAGAGAATAAAGAGGGTTTTCAGAGGGGATTTTCAGGTCCTGAAAGGCTTTTTTCCTCAAATATTGTGCTTCTCAAGTTCACGTATAAATAACAATGGAATAAAAACCACTAGTATCAATTACTAAAAACATTATGGCAGAGGCACGGTAAGAGTTCCCACAGGAAACATATGGGAGGCCATCAAGTGTTTTAATGTCAGCGAGTGATGGCTGCACATGAAAGGGAAACCGCTGAGAGCAGTGGGAAAAGGGTTAACCCCGCTACCCCCCACCCCCCAGCAGCCCTGAAATATATAACTATATAGGAACACTTTGTGGTGTGGGGGGGGGTGCGTGAAAGACTCGACTCCGGAGGAAAGTGAGTGAAAAAACACATGCTCCTGGGAAGCTGCTGAAATATTATCTTACTAAATCATAATATTTTGTCATGAACTATAAATACTGAGCGGAGTCACTCGGCAGTGCTCGGGAAACGCAGCGGCATGTACCCAGAGTCCACTTCCCCCAGCCGACGGGTGGACAATCGCCACGAGTGTCCGTGGAAAACGTTTCCGTGTGAAGAGGGGGAACCTCAGACACAAACTGCAGACCTGCTGATGACATGGACGTGTTTAAATCCTTTAAATATTCTCTTATTTCATGTTGCAAGTTGTTGTTTTTTTTGGTACATTCTATATTTTTTTAGATTGCACGTTTTTAGACTGACAGCATCCGCTGATGTTCAGTTTTGTAAAGAAGAGATGTAATCAAGACATTTTGTAGTTGGAAAAACCGACATGCAGAGATTTTTGTCCGATTTTTCTTTCATGCTGTTTATTTCTACTATTCTGATTTATTATAACGTGGGTCTTATTTCCTTAGTTTGACCCTCTTTTCTTTAAGTTGGGATAACATTGTAATCACCGGGTTAATTGTTGAGATCTGGGAACTCAAAGCGGGTCAAAAAACACGAGCAGTCAGACGATAAACCCAAATGATGTTCTTTAATAATAATAATAATAATAATACATTTAATTTATAAGCGCACTTTTCATTTGAATAAACAAAACTCAAAGTGCTACAGAGTAAAAGGATAGAGCAGAGTATTAAAGGACTATCAGAATAAAAACATTAAAAGACAGACAAGGCAACAAATGGGGGGTTAAAGTCGAGCAAAAGGCTTTGCCAGTCTGTAAATTCTAATATTGTAAATTGCAGGGAGGGAACAACACTCCATAAATATGTGTGTGTGTAGTATATAGTTTGCGTAAGTGTATGCTGAGAAATGTCTTCATTAACAAAGTATATGTTAATACTTGGGTTTATTGCTTGTGTGTTTGATGCCACCTCGTACTGAGAGGTGAATTCCTCTTCGACTTCAAAGCTGCTTATTTCAATAATTAACTTTGACCGATATAATCATAATATACATTTTCTTTTTTATACCCACGGTTATTATGTCACGCTGTATAAAACACACCCTCCTATGTGTTTTGTTCAATTTTCTTCAGTCTATTTTTAATTGGCCGCAGAAACAATCCAGGTTCATCATACCAATGAGATTGTATCTTGCTGTATTTGAATAGCTGTAAACAAGTATACACACACACACACACACACACACACACACACACTCAGATGACTTCACTAAAACACACCGTTTTAGTTTTTAATATGCACATTCGGATCACTGCATGTCATTTAGACTCGCTGGGCTGGACGTGTGAATTCCACCTCTCCTCTCTGCATCTCGTCAAACCCCTTCTTCTTTTTTCACTCTCCCGCGTTCCTCACCCCTCTGACAGGATGATGGGTACTTGCACACTTTCCCAGATGTACCCAGATGTGTGAGATTAAGGACAGACTCATGAACGGCTGCTTATGCCAAGGCGAAAAATGAAGCTGATGATGTGGAACTGAGGAGTCCTATCCGTCTTAGTTTTCTTTTCGTTCTTTTAAAGTGAAGCATTTTCCACCTCAGAGTGCCCTGAGTAAGGTCCTGTTATTCATATGGAGATTAATATGTTTATGATGTGACTTTTTTATACTGATCATACTAGTTCTTAGTGTTGCATAGAAAAAGAAACTGCTCCTTGCTTTCAGTCGAGGCTTCCAGCAGTTGATCTTTTTTCTTTTTGTCCCTAATCAAAGGGGGATTCTCGATGGGCGGAGCCATGGCTCTCCACCTGGCATGTCGGTACCACCCCGACGTAGCAGGAGTTTTTGCACTTTCCAGCTTTCTCAACAAGGATTCTGTTGCCTTTCAGGTACATCACCAGACATTAATATCTGTAAAATCAAAGAAATGGATGTTAATAGTGAGTTAAGTTGTACCCAATTCACTGCCGAGCACACATATTTGACTGCTGACTGTGTAAAACGTGCCGGAGAGCTTTCGGATAGTGTGTTCTACCTTCCAGGCAGCTGTACTTTTGCCTATACATAAAGGGGCAAATTCACTAAGAATGGATTGCTGAACTGCTGATAGCACCATCGATTACGCTTCATTTCCAAATGCTATCGGATCCATCTTAAGCTTATGATATCACAGCGCAAACACGGCCATACAGTTTTGCAGCTATAATTTGCCCTTTTTTGCGTTTGATTGCAATTATCTAAGTATAAACAGAGCACTCTGTACACATACACAATGCCGGTGGGTGGAATAACACATCCTTAATTAAGAAAATATGAATTACATATATTGAAGAGGTTTTTTTTGCGTCTCCCAACTAAGAAAGATGCTGTGTGCATCGAGGCACGGCAGCGTTACTTCTTTGATTTTTTTTTTTTTTTTTAAAGGTCTAATGTGTAGTCCCGAGCCACCTGCTCTAAAGAAATAGGGTGCAGTATTTGACCTCTAAACTGGTGGGTTTGAGGATGAGGCAAGGGCGTGAGGATGAGGCGAGGGCGTGAGGATGAGGCGGTGGCGTGAGGATGAGGCGGGGGTGTGAGGATGAGGCGGGGGTGTGAGGTTGAGGCGAGGGTGCGAGGGTGCGAGGATGAGGTGAGGATGAGGCGAGGGCGTGAGGATGAGCCGGGGGCATGAGGATGAGGCGAGGACGTGAGGATGAGGCGGGGGCGTGAGGTTGAGGCGAGGGCGTGAGGATGAGGCGAGGGCGTGAGGATGAGCTGGGGGCGTGAGGATGAGGCGAGGGCGTGAGGATGAGGGTGCGCGTCATTTTGTCGTTTCTGCCACTTCAATAAACAAATCATAAAACTGACACGGACCAAATTATAAAACAGACACAGACCATGATGGCTGATGATATTATTGAGAAGCCAGTCAGGCAGCTGGACTTCTTCTCCCTCTGTACTGAGGCAGACTGGAGCTACACTGACTCACTATCACCTCTAGAGGAACACGTGGTATTACAAGACATGACGGAGCTGCTGTTAGCATGCTAACTTCAGGAGACATCTCTGTACATAGACGTCTTTGACATAACGTCAACACTGTTTCCTGAACTGTACACATTCTGTTGATAGTGTCATTTTTTAAAGGGTATACACTTCCATTGTAGCCATATCTTACACATTGCACCTTTAAATCTCTTTTTTTTTTGTCTCATATATTTTAAAAAATTACATGTAGGGAGATATATTTTTGATGACACAGCTGTCATTGCATCCTGTCACTCTGTCTATGCAGTGACTACATCCCAAAACACACGTGTTTGAGTCTACACCCTTTATAAATGCGGTTCAGTTAGTTCATGTGGCTATTAGTCACCAGAATCAGTCAATATTTCAGTCAATCAAATATTGTTTCTTTAACATTTCGCTTTCAACAAAGACAATTTACTATAAGCTGAAGAAGGCTCAACCTAGCCCCTATTCTTTCTAATTTTTGGCTAAATTTACCACGCTATTTTACCTGCAGAAGTGCAGTTAGAATACTAAGTCGTTCTTTTTGGCTTTTTGGCCTCCTGCACCATCAAAATTAGTGCAAAACTGTATCAGAGCCAATGTCAACAAACCCACGTCTCTCAGCCCAAACCGTTTTTACTTCTTTCTTTTTTTTGTAACCACTAGAGGATGTTGGTTGAGTTGAGATTGGTAAGAGAAATCAAGACCCGTGTCACATGAGCCCATGTGGAGCAGGTGCTCTGCTGCAGCACCACTTCCAACCGATCCAGTGATGTTTTTGCTGAAGCGGGCGAAAAGAGAATCACAGTAGTCGAGACGGGAGGAGATAAAAGTGTGTCCGTATGTGATACAATGGGTCTGAGGTTTGCAATGTTTCTAAGCTGGAACAAACAGGAACAAATCAAACACTTGACAGGTTGGTCCATAGTGACACCTGCATTTCGTAGGGAGGATTTAACAGAACTTGTTCAAGGCAAACTGAATCGGACCAGGGACTGAAGGTGGGCAACACCACCTGATCCTAGCCTGGGTGCCTTTATGTTTTTAACTGGTTCACTTTTATCTCGAATTTATTTTGGATTTCTTAACTTTCCGCACCTTTATACAGAATGCAGTGATGCATATTTTTATGCATGTAAATACACCCAGGCATTGTAAATGAAAAGTGGTGAAATCCAAACTAAAAAATGAAGTGCCATTTGTTCCTGTGATGACATAAAGTGCGCTCGGACATGCATCCAGAGCCTCAAAGAAACAGTAGCATTTATCCGATTTCAGCCATCGCAATTTCCTTTCCTATCACAGTTTGTCTTAGTTTTGATAAAGCCCTTATTGTACTTTTTGTACCGTCAACATCATCTACCAGGTGTTCAGTGAAATGGTCAATTATTTGAGATTTCCTCTCCACAAGGACTGCATCTGTTCTACATTTCCTGCTTTCGTTTTTTTATTGTATTTCACGGTTTTGAAATACAAGGAGGCATAGATTCCAACAACAACTTAGAAAACTCTTCACCAACTTCAATCATTTGTAGTTCAAGCGACACACGTAGCCAAAGTGTTCCACTGCAGCCGGAAGTTCTCGGCGAGTTGATAAGTGTAATCCTTTGGGAAGAGCGAGATGAGAGGGCCATGTTCCATATTCTTCTGCCAGGTTTCGGTCAGGAACAGAAAGGTCTCATTTCTTAGACATAATGAGCTCATTCATTAAGCCCAAACAAAGGTATAGAGTCACCCCGGGGCAGGGCGTGCAGAGGATGGCTGCCCAAGGAGGAGCGTGTATGTGCTCACTGCTCTACAGGGGAGGTAGAGACAGACAGGCACTTCCTCCTCCACTGTGAGAAGTTACTTTCACTTGTTTTTCCACTTTTGGGAAATGACCAAATGACAATGACGGATTCGAACCCGTGCCACTGCGGTACGTACATGGGTTGACATTGAATCTCGTTTATGAGTTTTGCTGCTCAAAAAACTCCCAAAAAAACTCAGTTATTGCAGCAATCCATTACATAGTCTATTTTATAAATGGTATTATGGTGATGCAGGGAAGACTTTTAAAATCAGTCTGCATCGACACACAGCAATATACCGCCACTTAAACAATACAAATCTGACTTGACGCAACGGGAGCTCATTTTATAACAGCTCTTGACCACTTAATCCTGCAGACCTCATTTTTCGCGGGTGACTTGATCCAAATAATGAAGGTCCTGGTTTGAAAATCTTGACTGGATAAACTAACGCTGACGTGACGCGATCTGCTCGAGAGAAGATGTCTCGCTCTGTAGGTCTTGGAACTACAGAAAGTACTAGTGATACTCGTTTCTTTAGAAACACATTTCCAATAAATCCTACTGTCCCAATAACTGATAAAATGGAGTGGCTTTTCTCTATGGAATAATGAACTCTGACTCTGTACACAACCCAGTGTAAAGCTCTGTCCTGGACCAGTCTTCATGCTAATGGTTTCCTTGTTTGCAGTAAATGAACCAGTGTGTAACTGGTTAAAACAATGATTAATCGTTTGTAAATGATCATGCCACCTTCCAGACGTAGCCGGCATGGTATTGATGAAGCGTTTTTCTTCTTACTGTGAAGGCCGTGGAGGAGCGGCGCAAAGCAGAACTCTCCCTCCCTCACTTGTTCCAGTGCCATGGGACCAATGACGACCTTGTGCTTCATCAGTGGGGAGAGGACACATCCGTGATGCTGAAGAAGGCCGGCATGGCCACTACCTTCCACTCCTTCCCCGACCTGCACCACCAGCTCTCCGAGCCTGAGATGGAGCTGCTGAGGAGCTGGATACTGAAAAAGATTCCTATAAATAGTCAATAAAATCTTTTTTTTAATTAACGTTTGCTGAGTTTGTAGTTTTCATTGCATGTATGACTCCTATAGACCGTTTACACCAAGGAGCCATGTTTAAACTAGACCCACAGCAGGAAGCTGATGTACATTTACTGCATGTAGGGTCTCTTCACGGTTGGTCCATCCACTGAGGAAGAGATCAGTGAACATGTAATGGGGTTATGTGTGGGTATATGTATATGTATATGTATAGCAGTGAGTGTTTTGAGCATTTTCCACTGATTGCCAATTCAATTGAACTTATGGAAACAGATCGGATGTGACAGGAGAGGTCAAGAAGCTGTAACATTTAACAGTGGAGCCTCAGATTCTCAACACGCCTGATGGGTGAGTTTCTACACCCGACAGCCATGTCTGATCCACTGGTTCATAGGAAAGGATTCAGAGAGGTAAGTCCATTTTTATATTATAGCGCCAAGTCCTAACAGAAGTTATCTCAAGACACTTTTCATGAAGAGCAGGTCGAGGCCGTACTCTTTTAATGTGCCTCGAAAGGGCAAAGATGGGGACTGAGAATGTGCTTATAGTTGTGCAGATCTGGGCTGAAGTTTTCCTCGTTGAGTGTCAGTTTCAATAATTGTGCTTTGTGTGTCATTTCAGTGTGTCTACCATAAAAAAAATATTTTATGTCCAATTAGGATGTTAGATGAGAAGGACATGGAAGAAGCTGCCCTGCCCGTCTCGTCTGCTTTTCTCCACAAAAAAAAAAGAAATACTTTTATGACGTGATTTCCCAAGCACTACTATGACTTCACACAAAATGCATCCATGCAATTGGAAATGAAAAATGTTGACTTTAAAATCGATTCCACTTGCACACATAAAACATGGCTTAACAGTAACAACATTTACCAAAAGTACAAAATGTTGCTCAATAATAACTCTCAAGGGGCAAGTGGCCTGGACCCTAAACTACTACTACTACTACTACTACTACTCACAGACTGTGATGCAGGAGCAATACATGATGGATGATGTTCCAAAGGAGACTAACATGACTTGACATAAGTTTTAGGCCTTTATATAATATATATATATATACATAGTACTTTTTTCCCTGTTGTGACAATGACTGAGGCATCTTTAAACACCCTCAGCCTGTTATTGCTCGCTTATTGCTGGATATGAAGCACTGCTGTATGCTGCCGACTTGGAAAGCTGCGTGTGTTCATATTCCTGGACGCACACCACACCCCTCCCCTTTAACTCCACTGAGAGGCCACTCGAGGGGGGAGGAAGTGCGATAGGTAAATGAGGCCAGGAAGCCTTCTACTGTGGGACTGATAGCAGGAGCCAAGAATGTTCCCATGTGTTTACTTCTCCTGTGTGCATTTGTGTCCATAAATGTGTGCTCTTTAAATGACATGTCCTTGGGTGCTGATTTTCTTTTGGGGGGTAAATATATATATGTTATGTACATAGGAGCTCATTCAATACATCAGCTAGGCCATTATCAGTCAACATCCTTATCACATACATGTGGTATGGGCATGTACTCAGAGATGTGCTGGCCTTTTAAAAACAGTGTCTCCATGACAAGGTTTGTCGACGAGCGCTGACATGTTTATTTTTCACACTGTAAAAAATCCCACTCACTACATGTCTTGGCCACAGTAGCTTAACAAAAGAAATTCAACAGATCTTTGTTCATGTGTTTATGTTGAAACACAAATAGGTCCATATATTATCAATATCATTTTGATTATTTTTTTTTTTTATTCATGATGGCTGACGTTTCACAAGCTACAAAGACAGAGACGTGCTTTGAGTATAGTCAATCGAATCATTTAATTCTAAACTACGTTTGTGTATAAAGCAGTAATCAGGGCTGTGGCCAGGATGTCCCCTGAATGCTTCCCTCCCCAAACACCAACAAGAGAGCTTCGGAAATTGTGCATATTTTATTAAAACATTTTTTAATTCACTTAATACTTTCTCTAGCAGGAATCTAATGCTCGAGGAGAGATACTGTGAGATGGCATAGCGCAAACGTGCGCTGCAGTGTTCAGTTGAGTTTAAGCTGCAATCTGTGCCCGATTCACGTCTTTTGTTGCACCTGGTTTTTATTGAATCAGCCTCCAAACCACCATCCACCGGGGCTTTCAGCAGATCACCTGCTATGTTTGCAGGCCACAAAGCAAGTCCAAAGAGTGCGTTTAGATGCTAAAGGATGTGGTCCATATGTCCCGTCGACACATGCAGAGTCAAGCACAGGAGACAGGATAGGATGCATTCATTGTGAATTGAACCTTGAGACTCTCGACTCCAAAAAAGGTACCCAGCAGTGCGACATGAGGAAACGGAGAAAAGGATAAACTGGACCAATTCTTGGTTTGATTCCATCTTATTTGTTTCATTGAAAAAACTGATTGTTGAAGTCCAGTTGTCTACTGTACAACAAGCTACTTGTTCGAATAAACACGACTGGAGCGACAGACTGCTGTCGCTTTGTATCTGTAAACAAACTATTATGCTTTAATACTACCGTTGACAGAACACTGCCGCTCCAGCTACAGGTACCGACAGTTTGTTTACATCAACCCTCTGTGCCACATCTGTCAATTCAACATGTACACTGGGTAATCAGGGAAGCTTTTTCTGATGTATCTCCAAAGAAACGTTGTTCTTCCATTCAGTAATAATAGAATAGCAAATGTGAAAATCACCTTTTAAAGTGATGTTTGACAGTGAAAAGGGGATGACATGCGAGGACTTTAAGGCTCATACAAAGCAACAAGAAAATGCTAACATGGTTACATGGCAGTGCACAAGAACACAAACAGTGTATCTTGCTGCAATGAAACAGTTATTATTACATCTACGGTTGTCCTCATTCCAACATATAAACTGAAGGTCCAAGAACCTCTGGCAGCCCTGCAGCTGCTTTTATAGTGCCAATGAGGCCATTTAATTCAACTGGGATTTGAGACTTATGCAACATCCTGTTCTCCAAATCAGCAAGGAAGCATTAACCTACAGCATCTGTTTTATCCCTGTAGTATGTGCCTGACTCCCAACTGATAAGTTCAGGTTCTGAGAAATATACAGGAACTTGAATAAGCACAACTGGAGTGACAGACTCGAAAGAGACAAGATACTACTGTCGCTTTGTGTCCGTGAAAATACCATTATACTTTAATTAGTGCTGACAGAACACTGCCGGTCCGTAACTCATAAGCTACAGTTACCAACAGTTTGTTTACATCGTCTCTCCGTGACACTGCCGGCTCAGCTGTCAATCAAACCTGTACACTGGCCCGCCCACTCAGGGAAGCATTTCTGATGTATCTCCAAAGAACCATGGTTCTTCCTCTCAGTAATAATTTAAAAAGGCCAGGAAGCATTTATCTATTGCATCTGTTTTATCCCTGTAGTATGTGCCTTACTCCGGACTGAGGAGTTCAGCTTCTGAGAAATATGGTGTGTTCCATTGCGGGGGAGAATGTCTTTTTCCCTTCAAACAGCGGGTGTATACAGTCGTCCCAAGAAAAGATAATCGCCTGACAAATCACCTGCAAAGTCAACTGTACATTCTCTCCTTTCTTCTCACCTACTTTTGTTCTCTCTGTCTGACTGTCCTCTCCTGCAGGGAGGAAGGAAACGTGAGAGTCAGTTGCACTGTGGTTAGGCAACAATGTTGAGATAATTTGGAGTGGATTGGTGTGGATGGATAGATGGGGGGGGGGGGTATACAGAGGCAGGATAAGGAGGTGGCCTCAAATGGGGCCTTTGCATGAGAAGGTGGAGGCATTGGGAAGAGAATGTTGATGCAGCCAAAGCAAACAGAAGGAGCTCAGAGTTTCGTACTAGCCTCAGCCGCTGATTACTTCCAGCTACGTGTGAAAGAATGCTACTGTTGAGCAGCCAGCAGCAACCCTCCCACACAACAACCCCACTAAAGAACTGGCACCCTCCTCTTCATCCCTCAGCCCTCGCTTCACTC
>CALSCE010010638.1:30357-41586 GCA_943593645.1 Bovichtus variegatus | reverse complement strand
CCCCCCCCCCCCCCCCCCCCCCCCCCCCCCCCCCCCCCCCCCCATGCTGACGGAGTGGACCCTAGGCTGTATAGCTGTCCAGGCGTTTTATGATTTAATGACGGGAATGGATGGAGCGAATGAAGAAGGGCTCCTGGTGGTCTACTCCTTCCTCTGTGAAATCAGGTGAACGAAAGTTTTGTTGACAATGAAAAAACAAGGAAGTATGTTTTCATATCTAAGAATTCCAGCTTTTCATTCATTTAGTTCCTCTTGATTTTAGTAATGAATTGTCTCAACACTTCTGCCCTTCTGGGGTTAGGATTGCTGCGGTATACAATTTGAATACAATAGTATGTAGTGTACACTGGCCACACAATACTGCTTAACTCCTATTTTTCAGTGGTCGCTCATTTCCACCCCCTAGCGCCACGGTCCCCCTTGCCTGAAGTGCGTCCCCTGTTGGTCAGATGATGATGCGCTCCTCTGCCTATGTGTCAGGGGGAAGGAATGCTAATCTGGACTGCAAAGTCTGAGAATTTTTTGGCTCCCTGTTTCCACTGCGCAGTACTTTCCATGTGGAGTGGTTCCAGAGTGGTCGTGCTACAGAAGGAATTCCTGGCCGAGCGAGCCGAGGTGTTGACAGATTCCAGATTGCTCATCTGACCACACCTCCTCAATAAAGATCACAGACTGATGGTATGATCACAGTATCGGGTCTTTTTTCATCCGCGTGGATGATAAGGGCTGATTGGGTAAAGACTGTGCAAACCTTGAGGTCAGTAGTAACGCTTAAGTCGTGTCTTATCATGATACCTCCTGACTGAGTGTGACACATCCCAAACCGTGAACATTTTTTGCTCGTTTTTTTTAACATGAGATGACATTGATCTCCATTTAATTTTACAATGAAAATAATCAAACACTATGAGTCCAATTGTAGATCAAAATTGTGTCAAGGGACAGATCAGCTTTTTCTAACATTATAGATTCAGCATAATAACCTTTCACAATAACCAAATGATATGTTGTCGTCATTGTTATCGTTCTTCTTTTTTCACAGAGAGTGGATGCGACTGGTTTAGAGTTGTGTTTATGGCAAAGTAATATCAGAGGCAGAAAGTTTGCCATAGTGAACCGTGACCCCATATTTACCTGGTATTGCGGTCCGTGAAAAACATGTTGATTCAGGTATAAATTAATATAGAATGCATTGCAATCAAAAATGGGATTGGATCAGCCAGACCACATTTGTAGTCCCCTACAAGTTAAAAGGTATTCTACATGTAACTCTGCATCATCCTGCTATTTGAAGCTGCCTGTCAAAAAAAGCTATAGACAAGCCCTACCTCAACAAGAGAAAAAGTGCTAACTGAGCTAGCACTACTGCTAGCAAGCTTCTGCATTGGCTTTGATTACCTTCATACAATAAGTCATGTTAGCCTAGCTCGCAGGGCTATTTAAAGGTAGCCTACAGATGCCTTCAATCTTCTGCATCTATCATGTGATCCCCGCTTTGGAGTCCAGAATGCTTCTGTTTTCAGCAGCATTCCCCTCGTTGATTCAGACAACAGTCACAGAATCCCAGGAGAACCTCTGCAGATGGCAGGACTTGGAGTTGTATCTGAAGTCTGTGGTGTAAAGGGTGAACAGAAATGTTGACAGTCCCCTGTGGGGTCCTCGTGCTGCTCACCAAAGTGTCACACAGCCCTCCCCTGTCTAGGTGAGAGTATCCTGCATCGCTTCCCTTGACCAGCAAGTTTGTTGTTTGTTGTTATAGTATAGTATAGTATAGTATAGTACAGTACAGTACAGTACAGTACAGTATAGTATAGTATAGTATAGTACAGTACAGTACAGTATAGTACAGTATAGTACAGAAAGCTAGTGCCGCTGCTTCTTGGGTTTCGAAATGAGTCTATGCACTTTTTGGCCGCTCTGGGCACCTGTACCATAAGAGTACGGATAAACGTGTTTAACACACACACACATATCCTCATTTTTGTGAAGGGTAACATGAAGGCAAGGAGTAACCAACCAAAGTTTTCTACAGAACCGCTGGCTGATCCAAATAACTCAACGCACGGCACTGCACTCCCTCTGGTCCTCAGCAACACACACGGCAAGCATCAAGTAGATCGGTCCAAGGGTTGGCGAGATAATTGAAACTCAGACATACACACACACACACACACATGCACACACACGTCTGCCATTATAGTATGATGAATAAAAAAATTATATAACGGCCTACTTTTACTGGCTGCTTCAGTCATATCACACTGGACTGAGGCTGCAGTGAGCCAATAAAAGTCAGGAAAAATATGCAGGAAGTAGAAAATAGGAAGGTAATATTGTGTGAAGAATAACGTTGCCATTTTGACCTGTGTTGTGGTGCTAAGCAGAGAGCTCCAATTAAGTAACTTTATAATGCATCCTTTCATTTGTGATTCTATAATGGAAGTAAATGGTACTTGGCTTGTGGTGCTCTAAGCACCAAAAAACTACATTTGTAAAACTCAACAGCAATGTCTCTTTCCAAAAATCATGACCTAGTTACTCAAGATATTTCAGAGACCTGCGCAGACGGAAGCGGACTCATGGACAAGAGGTTCTCCTGAGCTCACCTGAGAAAGTTTATGTTACAGCTCAGAAGGACTGAGTGCGAGCCTCTCGTTTATGAGTAGATGCACGGTTCCTTCTGCACCGTGATTCGGTTGGCAGGTGTAGTTTGGTAGAAAGAAAATAGTTCCTACATATAACTGTTCACAGCAAGGTCTGTGGATTACCCTGAGAAACCGGCTCAGGATTTCTGGAAAATGAGACACGCTGTTGAGTTTTTCTAATGTATTTGTTGGCGCTTTGTTCACCACAAGCAGACTGCCATCCACTTCAATTATACTTGAGAGAAGGCAGACGTCTCTACGCCTGATATCTCTTACATTCAACTCACACCAAAACAATCTAGATTGACAAACAGCACTACAGGAAAGATGAGAAATATGTATTTATGGATGAGTGAGTGACCAAGTCTCTTTCTAGATCTGCTTTGACACTTAATGATATTCTCCATTTCAATATAGTGATAATGCTATGCAGAATACGAATGATCCTAATAGTCATTTTAAATACCTTCATGTATTTCATGTAGTAGTCATCATTGTAATTGGAGAAATTTTTGACATGTACAGTACAGTGTGCATAAGCTTAGAATATGTTTTTACTTGTTTTCTCCTCTCATGTTGGTTTTTCTTCCTCATATCCTGCTGAAAGCAGCAGAAGCAGCAGCAGGCTCTGGGTGAATCACTCATAATCAGATGGCAGCTGAAGGCATCCAGTCAACAGTAATAACTAAGACTGCTGGACCACCCTGATGTTCAAAGATGTCCCTTCTTCATTTTTGTAATTTTTTTCTTTAATGATTTCCAAAAAGCATGTAGGCAGGGCATCAGTCAAAGTGCTAAAATAGTTACACATGCTCACACATTAATTTCAATATTTAATCAAAATCTATTATGCAGTCATAATAAAAATGACAGAGTAGGTCAGATTTCAACAAAAGAAAACAAGGATCAGTCCAAATTGGGAGGGGCCTGCTTGTATCCTCCCACAATATAGAAAGTATTAGATTGGCTCAGTCTGACAGGCAGCATTCTGCTCTCTGCTGTCTGCAGCTGCGAGGGCCAGGCAGACCCATGCCATGGCCAAGGACCGTGATACAGTAACTACTGACAACAGAAAAGGAAAAATAAAAACTCTATGACCACTGGACAGTTCAGCCTGGAATGGATCGACCGTTCAGGAGTCTTCCAGAACTTCCCGATGGCCAGTCAACCACTGAATGCAAACATATATATATATATATATATACAAACCCCAATTCAAATGAAGTTGGGACGTTGTGTAAAAATGTAAATAAAAACAGAATACAATGATTTGCAAATCCTTTTTGACCTATATTCAATTGAATACACTACAAAGACAAGATATTTAATGTTCAAACTGATAAACTTTATGTTTTTTTTGCAAATATTCACTCATTTTGAATTTGATGCCTGCAACACGTTCCAAAAAAGCTGGGACAGGGGCAACAAAAGACTGGGAAAGTTGAGGAATGCTCAAAAATCACCTGTTTGCAACATTCCACAGGTGAGTGTCATGAGTGGGTATAAAAGGAGTTCACAAGCAAGGTTGGGGCGAGGTTCACCACTTTGTGAACAAATCTCTGCACGTAAGTGGCAAGGCCGAAAACCAACATTGAATGCCTGTGACATTCGATCGCTCATACTGCATTAAAAACCCACATCATTCTGTAAAGGATATTACCACGTGGGCTCAGGAACAATTCTGAAAACCATCGTCAGTTAACACAGTTTGTCGCTACATCTACAAGTGCAATTTACAACTCTACCATGCACAGCGAAAGCCATATATCAACAACACCTAGAAACGGCGCCGGCTTCTCTGGGCCCGAGCTCATCTGAGATGGACTGATGCAAAGTGGACAAGTGTGCTGTAGTCTGATGAGTCCACATTTCAAATTGTTTTTGGAAATCATGGACGTTGTGTCCTTCGGGCTAAAGAGGAAAAGGACCATCCAGATTGTTATCAGCGCAAAGTTCAAAAGCCAGCATCTGTGATGGTATGGGGGGTGTTAGTGCCCATGGCATGGGTAACTTGCATATATGTGAAGGCACCGTTAACGCTGAAAGGTACATACAGGTTTTGGAGCAACATATGCTGCCATCCAAGCGACGTCTTCTTCAGGGACATCCCTGCTTATTTCAGCAAGACAATGGCAAGCCACATTCTGGCCTGTACCAGACTGGACTGGCCGGTACCAGACTGGCCTGCCTGCAGTCCAGACCTGTCTCCCAGTGAAAATGTGTGGCGCATTATGGAGCGCAAAATACGACAACGGAGACCCCGGACTGTTGAGCAACTGAAGTATAGGAAAGAATTCCATCTACAAAGCTTCAACAGTTAGTGTCCTCAGTTCCCAAACGCTTATTGAGTGTTGTTAAAAGGAAAGGTGATGTAACACAGTGGTAAACATGCCCCTGTCCCAGCTTTTTTTGGAACGTGTTGCAGGCATCAAATTCAAAATGAGTGAATATTTGCAAAAAAACTTAAAAGTTTATCAGTTTGAACATTAAATATCTTGTCTTTGTAGTGTATTCAATTGAATATAGGTCAAAAAGGATTTGCAAATCATTGTATTCTGTTTTTATTTATGTTTTTACACAACGTCCCAACTTCATTGGTATTGGGGTTTGTATGTATATATACAGCATATATATACATATATATATATACATATATATATATATATATATATATGTATATATATATACTATACGTATAACGTATATATATATATATATATATATATATAAAGAGAGAGAGATATTTCATCATGTTCATATAGCTGCACAACTACCTGGGGACTTCATCATCACACTCGGCAAACCCTGGCTTTATAGTATAAACTTTAAAAGACGCTCCGCAAACAAACAGCATAATTTTAAATCAGATATTAATACTGAAAGAATATTCACAGCTGAATTACAGATTTTGACCGATATTGTCCCAATATATCAGTTTGCTGATAATTTTGTGTGTGTGTGTCAGAGACAGAGAGTGAAGCTAGCAGTGTGGTGCAGTGTGTCCACAGTCTGATTGGCTGATTGGAAAAGCAGCTGCTGGCATCGAGCTGAGGAAGGAGGCCTGTTGACTCAGGGCCCTGCGGGGGCTGCCAGGTTTTCCTATGCTGGCTTGGGGGTTTGGCTGCTGCAGTACTCAGGGTGACAGAAACTCACTCCGTTTCTTGAACCGTGCAGCCCTTTATTTGAGCTGGTTTGGATCATCATTGCCAGAGAAAACCTCTCTGAAGCGGGGAGTGGAGCCCCAACGCAGGATAAACATTAACCCCTCCAATCACAATATGCCCCTCCCAGCCCTGCTTATTTTGAAGAGGGATCACATTCAAATTTTGTCCTATTAACATTTCAAAGCATGATTAAATCATGAAGTACCGCAAGAACATTCCCCCCTCCTCCTCTTGTCCAAGTCACAAATGGCTGCTGTTTGAAGGTGAAAGCGTGGAACACGATCACTGGGGGAAATCTAATTTCATGTAGCTTATTGTTCCCAATCTCCCTTCTTGTCTGTTACAGTGATTCAATTTAGACGTTTTCGAGGGCCTTTGACATCACCAAGAGACACTGCAAGTCCTCTGAAGTTTATACAACTGCCCTGGGTAAACTCCATCTTAAAGAGTGGGCCCTCATCCAACATATATATTATTCTAACTTTTTTAATGCCATGAGACAGTGGCTCCTCTGTGCTTTGAGAGTCCATAGATGGCCCTCACCATTTTACACCCCCAGTGGATTAATAGGAATAGCAGCGCATTTTATTGAAAAATTGTAATTCTTTTTACAATTTGTTTGTTAATTTGTGTTAAAAAATGTTTTTAATATACAGACATGTGGCAGAACGCCTGTAAGATTTTTGCTTCGTTCAAAAACTATAAAATAATTAAATAAAAAACAAATCTTTTCACCGTATGGCACACAGGGTTCATGCGATCCGATTCTCTTTGAACCAGTTACACACTGCTGTGCTCAATCTGAAACACTTTGAGTATTACTACTTTTCTAATGACATTCGTGGAGACAAAAAAAGATGTATGTATAGTGCTTACGCCTGAGTTTACAATTTCACACCTGACGGCCATATCTGATCAACTGGTTCATAGGAAAGTATTTTGAAAGGCAAGTCAAGTCAATTTTTATTTATATAGCGGCAAATATACCAGAAGTTATATCACAAGGCACTTTTCATAAAGAGCAGGTCTTGACCACAGTCTTTTAGTTATGTCATGTTAGATGTCTGTGTCTAATGGAGCAATGGGTTTAGTGTTTTGAAAAAGAATGCGAGGCTTAGAATGTGCTTATCGTTGTGCAGATCTGTGCTGAGGTTTTACTCCTTCAGTGTCAGTTTCAATAAGTGTGCTTTGTGTGTCATTTTAGTGCGTCAGCAATTTTGAACAACTGTAATGACTTCTCTGCAATTTTCACATTTCTAAATCATACAGTCCCCGATTGGACCCTTTGGCGAGCTGGTTCTGGCCCCTCCCCGTCATTGTTCTCCTTCCTGAATGTTAAGCCTGATGCTCTCTCTCAACACAGACCTGAGACCATGTCTGGAAGATCATGCCTGCGTGAGAGGAAATACCTCTCCATACCAGCAGGTGGTGGGCATCTGTAATCGTCAAGTCAATGACAGTTTAGTTCAAAATTTCTGCATGTAGGTAAATTATTCACTACAGGTTCTCTGGCAAAATATTATATTGTGTCAGACTGTCACAAAACACAAAGATTGTGTATTTTTCTTTACTAAAGTACAGGAATGTAATGCTCCATACCATTTAACAGGGGAACAGTGTCATGGTGTTCAGGTACAGAGGGGACTAAAATCAGAGTGGGAAACATCGTTACCGTTTTAGAGCACAAACATTTGACACGTAAAGCCCTCTTTAAAAAGGCCATGTTGGTTCTAAGTAACTCCGTCATGGGACAGATGAGAGCAGGTTGTCAGGATGATCAAGTGCAGGAAACAGCGATTATCATATTCAAAGCCAGGTTTGCCTTGGCTGAAGGTTAGTGAGTAACTGGTAAAATAGATCAAATCATTACGGCACCATGTCTTCTGTGAAAACTCATGGTATTTCATTCATATTTCATCTGAACCCTTTTGTCTTACTCGCTCTGCCCATGAGGGTTGTCCGGTCTCACAGTTAACCTTCGTTTTAGCCTTTGAACCTCTGGACTGTGCCATATGTCGCAGCCAAAAGGTATTTTTGGAATCATTGGAATAGGAGGTTAAGACTGTAAGTGTAGTTTATACACAGACACCATTTTATTAAGTATAAACCTATGCATTCTATTCCATCAGTTCTGGATGCAAAATAAACTGCAGTAAATGTGAGGCAATACCTCTTAACTGTAAAACGTGTTGTACTGACTTGGTAATGCACCAGGTATCTGAAAACTTAATGGAATGAAATACTTGGGTATTATAATCATAGCCCCCGTTTCCAAAAATCTGTGAACTGAATGCCCCAGGTTTATTGAAGGAAGTAAAAGATGACATAAAGAGATGTTCCTCTTTGCCAATGTGTCTGTGGGGGAGGGATGACGTGCTGAAGATGAATATTCTCCCAAGATTGTAATTCATGATGTCAGCGCTACGCATGCAGTTTCCATCAAGCTGGTTCAAGGAGTTAACATTTTTTGTTCTCATCCTTTTTGTGGTAATAAAAAAACCTAAAGAAGGTGAAAAGAAACTTTTAATCCCAAGACATAAGGGAGGTCTTGTTGTACCAGACGTTTACCAATATTATGTATTTTATAACGCCAGATATCCTTTGCATGGGGTTATGGTAACCGTTATTTAATAGGCAGTTGGGAATGGCTGAGGGGACAAATAATTGCTACTCTCAATAACAAAATATCTTTGGCTTCTTGATGGATTTGAAAATCCTCTTTCAGAACTTGATACAATGATTCAAGTCTCTTGTAGAATTGCTAAATTGATCCTTAAAATGCTCAAAAATATGGGAACTTCTCTCCCATCTTTGGCATAACCCTTTATTTTTAGCAGGAGGCAAACCAGTAGTCAATGCCAGGTGGAAAACATGAACATTAAGTGTGTGGGAGATATAATCAATGATAGTAAAATAGTTTCATATAGTAATCTTAAAAAAATAAAAATTAAAAAAGGGACAGGAGGATGCCCATTTCTTGTCTTACCAAACAACTACAAACCATAATTAACGATAAGTTACGAGACGTTGTTGCTGGTCTCTAGTATAGAAAACGTGTTAGCCTCTCTCCAGCTCGAAATAACTCACCAACACAACTGTGCTGGGAGTAGGACATAAGGGACCCCCTTGCTGCAACCAATTGGCAAAGAATATGGAACATTTAAATCATATCAAGATGTGTCCGATATAGAATCATTCAAATTAACATTTTGCATAGGGCGGATTTTACCCCAGTCAAAGGTCATAAAAAGGTCACAGCAAAGTGCTGGCATTGCTGCGGTAAAAGAACACCCTGTTACTCTAGCCGTCAGGGAGCGGTTAAAAAAAGGCCCAAAACACAGAGAGTGATGACAAAAAGTGAGCTTTAACTAACAAAAGCTGAAATACAAAAAAAAAAAAAAACAGTATAAAGCAAAAATTGAGGGAGCAGGCTAAGATAAAAGAAACAGAACAAACCAGGATGATACGAGGGAACACGAGGATCAACGCAGGGATACACACAGACGGACCGACCCCAGCAGGAAACATAGACAACAAACCAAACAAGGAACAATAGGACACACAGGTATATATACACAGATGATCACATGAACAGCACACAGCTGAAGGAGGCAAAGACTTTTACTTTGAGATTCAGCGCTACTGTCGTGAAAAGGTTCTGCAGTCACGCTTGCTTTTTCACACTGAACCCAACAACGGCATAAAGCTACCTCAGCGTGTGATTTTAGATAGCATGCCAGCATCAAGAAAACACAAAATCGTCCACGCCTAGTTTGTGCACGTGTGTGTCTGTGGAAATTAAAAGTTTGGTTACAACTTTCTAGCAGATAGATTTTGATTATTTAGCTCACTTTCCTCACATTTAGCACATTTTTCTCACATTTGAGACGTAAGTTTGTGTTACAAACATGTTGTGTGTCATTTTTAACAAAACATTATTATGTGAAAAATTAAATTAAATAATGAATCTAAATGTTGAATCTAAATCTAAATGTTTAATCTAAATCTAAATATTAAATATACATATAAATGTTAAAAAAGATTATAAACATTAAATATAAATGTTAAAGCTAATTATAAATATTGAATCTAAATATAAATAAATATAAATGTTAAATCTAATTATAAATATGAAATCTAAATGTTAAATATAAATAGTAAATATAAGTATAAATCTAAATGTTAAATCTAAATCTAAATATTAAATATAAATGTTAAATATAAATGTTAAATCTAAATGTTAAATCTAATGTTAAATATAAATGTTAAATATCAATATTAAATATAAATATAAATGTTAAATATAAATGTGCCAGCTAAATATTTAGAAAATATGCTAATTTCCCACACAAAAAAATGACTGGAAAGTTATAATTGTGTTTGAGGAACATTTCCACCTTTTAACCATGGCTAAAGCTCTAAAAAAGGACGTTGGCAAAGTGAAGTTTGAAAAGTATTTGAAAAACAAGCGTTTACTTGTACACACAGTGAATAAAGAACAACAAAAATGCTCTACTAAAAATGAATACCCTGGATGGTGAAACAGTTTAAACCCATGTACCTGGCTCTGTTGCTAGGCACGTGGGAGTCATATCTGGAGTCCCATTAACTATATCAACATTAAAGCAGAACTGAAAGGAGGGAAAGCGCTTGATTCCAAAAGAACTGGAGAAAAGAGTAGAAACGTTTTCAGTCATAATCCACTTTGAACACGACATTCCACAGAAAGTTATGCCAGGCTTCTTCAGCTATACAGTAAGGGAGTTCATTCCTCCAGCATTAAGATGCTTTAAATGCCAAAAGAATGGGTCATACTGCTGGCCAGTGTGAAGGCTAAGAAAGGTGTACAAGATGTGGAGGAAAGCATGCTTTTGGGAAGTGTGGGAAAGACATTGCAGGTAAATTTTGCAAGTGTGGAGGAGATCACAGTACAGCTTTGGGAGGATGTGAAGTTCAGAGACATGCAAGAGAAGTCCAACAAAAATCTAGGTTCTCAACAAAGTTTCACTGTTAAGAGAGTCAACTATGAAAAGGAGGGCACCATGCTCGAGGATAAAACACAGTTTGTCGCATTCATATGTGAGGTAGCTTACATTGGGTTGGAACAAAATGACGGAAATTAAAGAAATTAAGCAATTGTGGAAGCAGTAAAAGAGTACCTTGAGGTATCAAACACAGAATGTAAAAAGATACAAGAAATGGTAATGATTTTTACCATCTTTCAGTGGAATACCAGAATAGCAAATAAACAGGAATTTAAGAAGGTCATAAAAGATTTAAATGAAAAAACAGATATAATATGCATTCAAGAAACATGGCTAAGACCACATCTAGATCTTGTCAGGATAGAAGAAATAATCGTGTGTGTGTATATGTGTGTGTGTGTGTGTGTGTGTGTGTGTGTGTGTGTGTGTGTGTGT
>CALSCE010010638.1:0-30347 GCA_943593645.1 Bovichtus variegatus | reverse complement strand
GTGTGTGTGTGTGTGTGTGTGTGTGTGTGTGTGTGTGTGTGTGTGTGGCTGTGTCACATTCATTAAAGAGAACTCATCTTACAGAAGAATAATCCCTTCAGGTGGATATGAATGTATAGTTGTAGAGGTGGCTTGCTCATGGAAAATATGCAATGATATCATAGGAAGTGACCATTTTCCCATTGTTTGGACTATAAATACTGATAAACGTATCCATGAAAGTATTTCTATATATAGACGGTGCTTTCATAAGGACACATTTAAGGAATGCTGCAGTGAATTAGCCCGCAACCTTAAAATGAATGTTAATGTGGATGAATGTACGAGTGAGGTTACAGATAACTGAAGCTGCCGCAGAGAGTAAAACCTAAAACTGTGATAACAGGGAATAAGAGAATTGTGTCATTGTGGAATAATGTGTAGCATGGCTATAAAATAAATAAATAGTGCTTTCAGAAACCTCAGAAATAACCTGAATTTGGACAATTTGATAGACACAATATAGCACAATAATTAAAACATGCTAAAAGGAATACCTGGAGACGGTTTAGTTCTTCTATAGGAAGAGAGAGAAGTGGGAGCAGCTGTGGAATATGGTTAAGAAGAAGAGTGGGAGAAGGGGAGAACTACAGGGGTGGTGGTCTAGTAGTCAGGCTTCCAAGTAGATCACCAGAAGGTTGTGAGTTCAATACCAGGCTGCCACCATTGAGCCCCTGAGGAAGGCACTTAACCCTGAGCTGCTCCAGAGGACTGTCCCTGTAGTTAGTTCACTGAAAGTCACTCTGGATAAGAGCATCTGCTAAATGACCAGTAATAAAAAAAGAAAAGAAGGATAAACAGTAAAATACTAGTTCTCACAGATGGTGATAACCAAGCAATAACAGATAGGGAAAAAGCCAATATTCTAGGAAGTGTTCACAGTGGAAATCACATGACTGATATACATAAACAAAGGAAAGATAATGAAGAGGGGCATGATGAGAAGGTAGATCAACTAGATATGGAATTCACCTTCAGGGAAATGAGACTGCTAGAACAGTTGTGTGATATAAGATTTAGACAATAACCAGAGTGTTGAAACTTTTCAATAAAACATGGGCAGAGGGAAGACTACCTATTAAGTGGAAGATGGCAGCAATATTACCATTTGCTAAACCTGGGAAAGATTCAGCTAACTCAAAAAACAACAGACCGAGAGCACCAACCTTCCATATGTGTAAACAGATGGAAAACATTAATGTTTACAGGTTATCATAGTATTTAGAAAAAAAGAAGGTACCAGCACCAGAGCGGCTTTAGAAAAGATCCACAGCAGATGCTCTAATTAAAGTAACTAATACAAGAGAAAGACTCTTAGTATGAAGAAAGTGATGGCGATAGTGTTCTTTGACATTGGGAAAGCTTCTGATTCCATGTGGAGAGGTGGACTTTCATTGAAAATTAACAAGCTTACAGTAGGTGGGAGGTTATTTAACTGGATCATGGACTTTTTAATCAAATAGAACATTTAAAGTTAAAGTAGGATCAGTTATCTCAGAAAGTTGTGACATTATTAACGGGATACCACAAGGTAGCGTCATCAGTCCAATCATTTTTTATTATCACGATTAAAGATATCTTTGAAAATACAGGAGCCGGTATCCAGTCATCTTTGTATTCAGATGATAGAACAATCTGGAAAAGGGGAAAGAATCTCAAATATGTGTTGAAATGTATACAGAAAGCAATAATCAATGTAGAGTAAAAAAATTGTGCTATTTGCTGGTCCCTAAAAAGAAAATAGGTAATGGACAGGGGTTAACTTGAAACATTAAACTTATGGATAGAGTATTTAAATATCTTGGTTTATGGATTGATTAAAAACATACATGGAATAATCATATTGAAAATATTGAGACCAAATGTAAAAAGGTGCTTAATGTAATGAGGTGTGTGGTTGGATTCCAATGCTGACAAAGAAGCATTATTACAATAATTGTTATTCATAATTAATCATTTTTAAATGATTACATATATGCAGGGCTTTGATGAGAGACTAGACAGAATACATGCAGTAATGCTTTGCTTGTTGAATCCAGTGAACTGACATTATATTTAGGGAGAAATAAGCTGCTACTAACATACTGGAGAAGAAGTCAGAGAGAAGGAAAAGGCCTTTTTTTTAGCATCAACTGTACTGCAGAGCTGTTGGGAGTACCCATCATCTGGTGAAGGTCGTGGATGGGACATATATAAGAAAGTGAAACAGTACAAATTAAATAATATACATTACAGTCCAGCAGTCTTTAGTAGCAGCATTTCTCTCTGGATATTCCCACAACCAAAGGTAAACATTCAAATGTTAGAAAGAAGGAGAGAGCGGACAGAGAGGAATTTTAACGTCGGGTAGAGTTACTATAATTATGTAAACATTTTTCAAAACGTTCAGATACTGAACATGTAGGAGAGGGTATATGTTATAGGTTCCAGCATTTGATAAAGGGTGAGCTGAGAGAATATCACACAGGTTTTCAGTGTACACAGCAGAACTGACAGCAATGCTCATAAGTCTTCTGTGGGTGGAGGAGGTCAAAGCAATTAAAGTGGGGATTTGTTACGATTCTGCAGCTGCAATACAAAGTACACAATCAGGTCGAACATTTCCAGAGGATCTTAGTGACGCAAATGTGTCCTTAGAATTGATGTTCATTTCTGTTGGACACCGGCTATCAGGTCCCGTCCCGTTCGTTAGATGTTTTGTGTTTATTTCCTGTTTTATTTTGTAAACTGTATGTTCCCTCTTGTGTCTGTTGTTTCTAGTTCCTGTCCCCAGCTGTCTCCACTCTGTTCGTTAGTGTCTCCACCTGTGTCTTGTTATCCCCTCCCACTTCCTGGTGTATATAGTCTGTGTATTGTTTGTCCCTTGTTGCCAGTTCGTCTTCGTACATTCATGTCAAGAGTCCCAGCATTTATCCCGTTTCCCAGCATTTATCCCGTTTCCCAGCATTTATCCCGTTTTCCGTGTTCCTGATTCCCCGGCTTCTTTGATCCTGTTTCCGTGACCTGACTCTGTTTTCGCCTGATCCCTACCTGTTCTGCTACGCTGAGGACCTACCTGTGCATCGACCTTGTTTCTGTGACCCGACTCTGCCTTTGGATTTCCCCTGCATGTTTGTATGTCCTGTTTGTCTACTTTACCCAGTAAAGTATATTACCATCATCATCGTTTTGTCTCTGAGTCGTGCTATTGAGTCCCTCTCTCCGTGTGTACGGGTCGTACCGTTACACCAGCTCATGTTCGAATAGAGGGAAATGAGGTTGCAGGTAAACTTGCAAAAAGTGCATCAAACAGAAATGATATTTTTTTTTTTTAGGGAGATCAGAAAATCACTAATACAGCACGAAATAATAACATATTGGCAGGAAATCTGGAATAACAACGCTAAGGGTAGAGACTATAACAAAATTCTAAAGTCTGTCAGAGTGAGAAATAATAGAGGTAAATGTAGAAAATAAGAAGTTACATTTTCTAGGTCTTTCCCAGTAGAAGAGATTGACGACGCTGAAGTTAACTTCCGATTCACTGCTTTCGATTTGGCGTTTAAGGGGAAAGTTAAGGGAAACTTACTTTGGATCGCTAAACGACCGTTCACCCTTTATTATCTACTCTTATTTTGTGAAAGCATGTTAGACATTTTAGAGGAAACCTTAATGCTGTCTGAAACCCACTTTGTGAATTTGTGAAAGCTTCAACTTATTTGTGAAAATGCAAAAAAAAAGTGAGATTTCACTCCTTCCTACATCTAGTCCACATTGGACCAAGTCTCTTAAAAACCACGATAGTTAAGACCATTCAAATGTGGACTGGATTGTCCCAGAGAGGCTAAATAGTCTTTTAAAAAAAAGAAATAATAATTCTATATTTTATTATTAGATTGGTGATACTGCTGCATCAATGTGTAAGCAGGATTTTACTTGTGTAGCTGTTGAAGGTGGAGCACATTTGAACTACTTTATATATAGCTAGTTTACTCCAGTGATTCCTAACCTGGTGCCATGTCATTGTTCCAACGGCCCATTATTCTGAAACCCCAATGGGCCGACAAATGTCCCTTTGGGCAGAAAGCCCATTTGTCCGACAGCTTGTTTTCCTGAATACATTCTTACGAAGGCCTATTGCTCTGAAAATACACACGCCCTGCAACAAACAGAAGCCCATGGCTAAGAATGATGCAGAATGAACTCTACTGACCCCTGAACATTTTTGGTTCCCATCACAGAGACACATCCAGCTTCAATGTTGAATGTGCAGGCCTGCCAAAGCCTCTGCATACACAGTCCTGCCTCCCTCACTGAACCACCACAAACCAACTGACGGATTCAAACTACACAGCTCTGAATCACAATGTTTGCACTGAGGCCTAGACATATAATTTCTCTGTGGTTGTGGAATTTTACAGATAGTGTGGTGGAGAGAGTGATGCCATCAGTAATAAGGCACCCCCACCACCACAATCCCACAGTGTGTGTGGGAGTGTGTCGTGTGCCTTTTATATCTTAAGGGTGGCAAAGTTGTAGCAAGGTTATTTTAGATGGTCATCTCTAGTTTAGGAATATTGTGTAGTCTGTAAAAGGATAGCCAGCTAGAACTGACGTTGGGGACAATTGTTTCTGGCTGACTAGTGATACATTACACTGACAGTGACGGGACAATAAAGGCCGTGACACATCAAGCCGACGGTCGCTCGTCAATGTCGGGCCGTCGGTGAGCGTCTGTCGCCCTAGTTTCCCGGCGGCGGATTCAGATCGGCAGAGAAATCGCTCTAAATTGGCTGTTCAGCAGAAGGGAATCAGGGCACGAGAAGAGAAACGGACGTGAGGAAAACAACCAAATGACTAAAGTCAAGAGGGCACACACAGAGGCTCTTCTCATTTTTTCGTTTTCATCTCGTGCGATCCAATACACGGATATCTTCTCAACAACCTGGCCATCTGGGATTAAGCTCAGTGGTGAGCGAGAATGGTGTTAAAATGTTCGGCAAATGAAAATTGCCCTCTGAAGTTTGGGGTTTACTAAGGGGGGGGGAGCACGGCTCCCCTGCTTCATGGTCATGGTCTTCATGGTCTTGTGGGGAGGAGAGCAGGGAGAGATTCCAGCATAGGTGTGAATGGGGGGTAATAACTAGACACACTGGGGTCGGGTTTGTTTCAAACATATTAAAGGGTAGGTTCAACTTAGTAGCATTGCCATTCTCTTCCTGTCTACCAGATGCCCTCTGACTATTTCTTCTGTCAATCACCTCCCTCCCACTTACAAATTTGCCATGTGCCTCGTACCTTTGCTTGCTCGCCTGTCATCTGAAACCTAATTTCTGTTACCTGCCTGTTTTTAAACCCTGTCTGGTCTTTGGGGACTTTGGATTATCTGCCTGTTTCGACTGCCTTTCCAGTTTTGACCCTTGCCTGGAACTGGTTTATCTCTGGCCGGCTGGGGGGCTGCAGCACTAATGTGCACAGTGAGCCAAGCTAGCTCGCACAGCTTTAGCTGCAGCCTTCTGACTATGTTACTTTACAACCCTGACGAAAAGGATCATATATATGATTTTTACCTGTTACTAACCCGTAACGAGCGGTAAAATAATGGGACGAATATACACTTTAAATTCAGTGTTACACAGAACAAGGACTGTGGATTGTGTCAGCAAAAACTGTTTCAACGTACAGACTTTTGTTTTAAGACCGACTTGAAAGAAAGGGTCTGCAGGTGCTCACAAGTGTCGTGACCCAGTGTAAGCACTCCCTCATCGGTGGGAGACTGTGTCTTTCAGGGTCTGTGGGAGACACCAGGCATAACCGCTGCTGCCGTCATACATCCCTCTCTAAAGGACACAAGGACTTCATACTAAAAGGCCACAGACATGTTTGCCTGTGGCACGTGGTGCGTGATGATCCTGTTAGTCTGTCAAAGCATCTATTTTCCTGTCTGGCCTCAGAGGGGCTCAGTCACCGCTATGTGGTGAGGGAGAGTTTAAGTCCCCCACAGAAGGAGGGAGTCAGCCCCAGACAGACTGAGCAACATGGTTGTTCCACTCACCCTGTCATTTTCTTTGTTTCATTACCCCTTTTGTCAGAGACCAAAGGCCTAATAGAACCTTGTTTTCTTTTCCATGTTTGTCTTAAGAATTGCTTATATTACCCTTAAATGGAAGCAGGGTGTGTGCACAGTAAGAGCCCCATCATCTGTGTAATTTAGTCCCATGGTGCTAAACACACTGAGCCTGTGACACGTAGAGCAGAGGGGGGGGGGGGGGGGGGGGTGCAGTTGGAGGCTTCATTCTGTCTGGTTCGGCAAAATAGAACTCAAATTAAAGGGTTTCGGTTCAAACTAAAAACCTTAACCTTTCTTGAAACCACCACAGACACAGACAGGACAGGGCATTGGAAGGACTTGACATAATGACCAGTGACACAAGTGGATGGAAAAACAGTTCAGACAAGCCAAACAGGAGCCAAGAGTGGTGGTGGTAGCAGCATAGTGGTCTAGTAGGCAGGCTCTCAAATAGATCACCAGAAGGTCATGAGTTCAACACCAGACTGCCACCATTGAGCTCCTGAGCAAGGCACCAAACCATGAGGTGCCCCAGACAACTGTCCCTGTAGTTAGTTCACTGTAAATCACTCTGGATAAGAAAATGTGCAGCCTCAGTTCACCATGTGAGATTGGCTGTGATGGGTGCATACACACTCACACAACAATTGTTCTTCAGACAGCACATCAGTTAAACTTGATTAGATTATCTTTATAAGCCAAGGCATGTTTATAATCATGAGGTATTTTTCATCCATCCATCCATCTATAGGGCAATGCATGAGCTAGTTGTTTTACGGGTGTAGGGTCAGACCTATCCAGTTGCCTCTCTGCTAATTAATGCAAAATGTATAATCTTACATCTATTTTACATAAATGAGTGGTACTTTTATTGATTGACATTGACTCATCAGGATAGGGAAATAAACTCACCACTTCGTGGGCTCTCCTGCCATCTCTCCTCCACCTTTGTTTGTGTGCTCTCGGGGTCTCTGGCATACTTGCATGTGTAGACGTCGTCCATTTTTACGAATGTGACATCTTTCCCACTCACTAAAACCCTTAACCAACAGGCTCCGTGACTGACGTCAGCGCGCGGTGGCCCCACAAACTCTTGTGGTGTGTGAGTGTGTGTGCGTAGGATAAGAGCAGCACAGACCACAAACGCCCAAGGACACCAGTGCAGTCAGAGTTTTGTGAACACACGAGTGAAGAGAAGCCATAGGGGGGAGTGGTTTTTAAGAGGGAGAAGAATACATTTTAAAAAAAAGGCTGGCGTGGCTAATGAAACCACATCCAACTATTTTTGTATAGTCTTTATTTTTTCGGGTTTTTTCTTTCCCTGCTGCCTTTTATCGTGAGGCAGAGATCACCTTCATCCATCCTGGGCTATATGAAGGAGAAGGATGAAGGGGGTTAATGCTCATATGGGATCTAACAGTCAGTGCTTGTAGTGAAGTGGATCAGAAGAGCGAAGTTGTTCTTCAAGTCACAGTAGAGCAGTCCTTCCATGTATAGTCTGTCTGAGACCAAATTAGCACCGTTATGGTTCTGTCTGGGTAGTTTCAGGATGGGGTAGAGGATTTTGCCACGGTTGTTTGTTTTGCATAGCATGTCATGACATGACCTAAGCATGGAACTTTGTTCATGTGTCTGTTTTTTTGTGCATTTTTTTTATTAGTGCAATAGTACAAAAAGGTGATTCACTAGACAGTGAGTAAGAAAACAGTGAAGCAAGGCAAACTACTACAACTAAAATATAAACAGGTTAACATACTATACAGTAGTTGTTTTTTGATGATTGATGAATTTAGATCGTATGGACCCAGTTTAGAGGTGAAATGCTACTCCCTATTTCTTTGGAGCAGGTGGTTGAAAACTACATATTGCACCTTTTAAGCTCTCGAACATGATTGCTGGGTTTCAACTAGAGGTGTAGTCTCACTGTAGTGTTTAACATTATCTGTAATACCTAAGTGGATCCGAGCAGACAGTATATACATACTGTAGTTCAGAAGGGCAAACAGTCAAAGTTATTTGCATTATGCCGGAGGCAACAAAACTACAAAGCTGATTCTAAAAGAGTCAGTCTTCCGTCACTGTGACAGTGAATTTTCAAAATGAAATAACGATCAGCGAGAGAGGAATAGCCTGGATGTATTTGACCAACTTTCTTGGCAAGGTGGATGGATTACATGTGTCACGGCCAGGCCCAGGAGAGAAGGCTGCTAGTGTTGCGTCAGGTAAGACACACAGTTTATATTTTTGACAACTTGTTAATTAACTTTGACTTGTTAATTGCACTCAGCTGTGAAATCGGTGCCTATCGAGTTTGTGTCTCCTGGTTCAGGTCTGACATTTCTCGAGTCTGCATGGATCCGGGTCACAACTTTCAAATAATTGACGGGTCCGGTTCAGGTCCGGGTTATACATTTCTGGGCCTTTACGGGTCCGGGGACACATTTTTTGGACACCTATTTGTTCTAATCCATCCCTACAACAAATGTGGTTGTGGTTTCTCCCTTTCTAGTCTAATTGTTACTTACTTACTGTTCAAATGAACGATATCTTCCATATCCTTTCAAAAATCATTTTTAAATCCTTAAAAAATTATTGAATAACCAACCATCTGGCTTCTCACACATTCTGAAGTCCCTGTTTGATTTAATGCAGGCAATGTATCCTTTCCTGATAGTATAAATGGCAAATGTTGGACACAGCAACTACATTTTAAACTTTTACATAGGAATTCAATATACTTTGACTTACCTTATAATTTGGACTATCACTATTTTTTTCTACTTTTCTTTATCCGACAGAAATGGCCTTCCATAACAGAGTACATTTCCACATTGGAATAATACAATAGTATTTTATTAGATTTTTATTAGTATTTATACACGACTGATATAACATCTATCTCCTCAACAACAGTTAAAAGCAATGAAACGTTCCTCTAGCAAGGCTTGTGGGAAGCAGCAGCCCCCAAGGGGAATGTTTAGCGTTCAAAGAGAGAGACAGACACGTTCATACTCTGACAGTGTATTTGTTGAATCTCTGCACACTGCTGCACAATGTGGTGACAAGTGGACGTACATCTGCATGTACAGAACATACGGAGGAGCTGACCTGGGATGTCTCACCAGGGATTTTGAAAGACACTCATTATGTCTTGACCCCAACCTAATCTATAGATCCCAGTGTTTGAGCTGAAGACCATCCAGCAGTAAGCTGCAAACCTCAGTGCTGGATGTGAGATCAACAAACGGGGCCTCTCAGTAGCACATTCAGTAGACACGTGGTGCCACCTGTTGGAACATGGTGGTATAACAGTGAATTATAAGGCTCATTTCATGCATGTGCGTGTGTTTACTTTGTGTTTATAAAGCAGCCACAAACTACATGATTCAGCACTTCGGGAGAAATGTCACCCAGTTGGCTCTAATCAGAAATAGTTATAATGAAAAGGTATCCAGAGCAAAAGCATAAACAGAGTCCCTGGCTTCTGTCCCAGCCCTTCAGCCCTGCTGGCTGTCATTTCACTCATCTCTTTAGGGTCGGACTGTCTCGGCACAATAAAGTAACCAACGTAACTCTGTACACGAAGCTGGTGAGCATCATAAGGCAAATACCCATCAATGCAAAAAATAATTTGTACATATTTGAGGGGAAATCATCTTAAAAGTCCAATCAGTATAATGCTTCTTACTTTGCACTAGACTGGAACTTTGTGTCCTAAACATGTATGACAGCCTGTAAATGCCTCAACTTTTCTTTTCTGCAAGGAGGAAGAAGAATAAAGAGTGTAGGAAGCCTTCCTCTACATCCTTCATTCCTCCCTTTTTATCACGCTATGAGGAAATAATATTACCATTAAAGCTGCCAGCGGTGATGAAAGGGACGTCGCACATCCACGCTCGTTGGGGTTACTGGTGGGACGCCATCACTTAGTGAAAGAGAAGATTACTGTGGAAGATGATTCCAGCACAGACGTGGATCAAACAGAAGAATCATCCATGGTGGAAAGGATTTGCTTTGTTATCAAGGATAGTCATGACAATGGTTAATAAATAAAAAAAATTGCTTGGTTTTACATTGCGTTATAATGGCATAGTTTTTTGTCTAATGTTTGTGTCAGCTCAGAAATGACCAATGCAGATGTTTTCTCTCTGGATTCATGACGGCACAGTTAGTTTCATGCATCCCTGCAAATGGGGTCATGCCCAATATTGAATTCCCAGATTTGTTCCACAACTATGCTGCAAATAAGGCAAATTGTTTATTATATATTTTGTCCTTACATTCTGCCATCTGCGATGTGAGAGACCTAAGAATAGGCTGCAGTACTATCTGGAAGCGGATAGTTAACTATGAATCTAAAAGACAAATAGCCAAGTGTCTCTCCAAAACCAGACCAAAACAAATCCCCTCCACCAGAAGGTCCAAGAGGAAGGGTGCTTAAAGTATTCTCTCGCCAGCTTAAAGGAGCTGTCACCACCAGTTGTTTCAGACGCTCCAGAGTTGTATTTTTACACATTCGTGGAAAAAAATCCACAATTAGATCCGCCATGTGTGGCTGACTCGGGGCTCCAGACGAACCATCCTGAAAAAGTATTTGAACTGTCCTAAAGTGAATGTAAACGGTTCCAAAATCTAAATGTTGTTTTTCAACTTTGTTTTTATCATCTGTAGTTGTTGGTTGCATAGTAAAAGAAAAGAAAAAACATTAAAATGTTGAGGAAATAAATACTTGGATTTATTTTGCTAGCCCGATAGAAAAGAAGTGACATTCAAATATATGGGATTAACAGGATGGATTTGATTGATTTAAAAATAATACTGGTCATATCTGAGTTAACTGCTCTGTTTCATATTTAGTTTATGTAAAGCACTTTGTAATCACTTTTTACACTTTTAGTTTAGTGTATGGAGAGAGTAGTCAGCATACAGAGGATGCGACTCGCACTATGGTAGACCAAATAATTAGACACCTACAACTACCAAAATAATTTGCTTGTGTTCTTTTTATTGTATTGAAGCTTTCTAACTGACTGCCCTCAGAGAGTATAAATGAATGGGTCAGACAAGCTTGTTTGAAACCCTGGGGCACCACAAGGCAGTGTGCTGTCACCACTGCTGTTTTCCATTTACACAAATGAAATGACTGTCCACGGCAGTAATATCTAGCTGTTCAAATATGCTGATGATATGGCCCTTGTTGGTCTTCTCCTGAAACACACTTATGTACATGAGGAGGCTTAGCCAGGTCACTGCACTTCAGGACTGGTGTCAGGCAAATCAAAGTGTCTTATGATACAAACAAAACCAAGTGGAACTAGTAGAAAAAGTAAAGCATTTTAAGTACTTGAGCACAATTTATGATCACACCCTAACTTTTAATGAGAACTCAGAGAGCATTTTTAAGAGAGCCAATAATAATAATAATAATAATAATAGTACATCAGCGATTGTTTTTAGTCAGGAAGCTGAAAGGAAAACATTAGCCAGTGTGTGTAGTCTCCTAAATTCTCTCATAAAGTATACTAAATTTAACCAATTAGCCACGAGAGGCCGTGATTTACAATGATTTTACAACAGCTAAGGGAGGTTGTTAGGCCTAAAACCCCCTTAGCTGTTGTAAAGTCACTGGGACTTACGGCCTCAAGTGGCTAATTGCTTTTATAAAACGGTTACTACAAATACCTGGGAAAGTTTCATATCATAAACTCACAGAAACTAAAAATGTGATTATTTATTGATAACATATAATCGTTCTTCCACCAAGTAATGTAGTTCTTCAGCTACATAGCAGAACGGTTGCCAAGTAACACACAGTTTGTGGAGCTGCGCGGGCTGAATATTAACATTTATCTGAATATCCTCATTAATGTAGAATTATGTTAGCTCTTCTTTGCTGGTACAGGAATGTTTGTCTCTGGTATAACGTTACCTTACGTAGGAACAAGAGAAAAAAGTTCTCATCATGATGCAGTTACTATTAACACATACTGTATGTACGTATCTACCATCGGCAACTATAACGCACGAGATATAACTAGAGAAAAGGGAACATATTAAGATAGCTATAACTACAGAAAAGTGAGAATAATAGGCTACAATAAAAACATGCAGCTCTCTAAAGTTATATGTTAACTCATGTCGTGGAATTTAACCGACCTAAACTATTGTAAGAGATGGTGAGATATTACACTGAAATAAAGGTACTTAGTTGAATAAGTCATTTGAATTCTTTATTCTTGCAAGAAGGAACAATGATGCAGTGTCAAGCAGTCTGCAGCGAAGTACAAAGTACAGAGATTCTTCTTCTACTTTTATAGTATTCCTGACCACATTCCTGAGTCAAGACCCTTTTATTAGTAGAGAACAAAGAGATCACAGCGATAGAAATGCATGTGATTGAAGTCAGAACTCCATTTAGTCAGAGTTCCAGTTTGTAAATAATGTAAAAGGTGTAAAGCCATAAAACAGAGGAGATGAGTTTAGTGTCTTCTTTCTTTCGCCTGCATTTGTGTTTTTCTTTTTTATGGGACTAAATGGCGCAGTGATACTATTGTAATGAAGTCACAGCTGTATGTTTACAGAGTATTTTACAACGCGTTCAGAAGCTCAGCCAATCATAATCACGGACCGGAACAGATTATCCGTTTCATAATCTGATTCTGACATTTCCATATCAACAGCTAGGAAAGGTTGAAGGATTTCACAATTCTTTGACAGTAGAGGTTGGCAGTATTCACTCCTGTACAACAACAACATTAAACGAGCCAGCATGTATGTTGTATGTCATGTACGTTTATTAAAAAGATATTAAATGTAAAACACACAGTATCCACTAAATATCTAACTGCAGAAACAGGATTTTGGTGGCCCTAAACAAGGTTGTTTCAAATGTAGAAACATAAACACCACCCTCACTGCCTGGTGGAAAGCAAATGATTTACTCAACCTCAAACCATCTCCCTCTGCTCAGACTCCCACCTGCCATAACCACCTGTTCACAATAAATAAGGAACCCATCAATTTCTCTACATGGAAGCAGAGAGTTACCAGCCCGGGGCACCTTTATAGTGGCAGCTCTCTCATGACCTTTGGAAAAAAAACAAAAAAAAAACAGGACTGTCACCCCCAACCTAAAGACGAAAAAAAGGGCCTATAGACGAAAATTGATATCCATAACTTCCGCAAACTAACCCCTCCTTTACTATTAACACTATGTTTATTACAACCCCCAAGAAAATATTACCACAAAGGTACACTCTTTTCTCACCATGTCAACACTATTTCTAGACCGACATGGCATGGACTGCATTTATATTTATGCATTTATATGCTCATGCTCACCAGATGCTCATCAGTGATAACCATTCACATGCCGTTGGCCATCGGGAGCAATTTGGGGAATTTGGGTATCTTGCCCAAGGACACTTTGACATGCTGACCGTAGAGGCCAGGGATTGAACGTCTGATCCTCTGACTGGTGGACGACCACTCCACCTCCTGAGCCACAGCCCCACATCAGACTTAAATACAGATGAGACTGACATCAACTGGCAAACCAATTTGTAACAATACCGTCCATGTGACAAATGTACACGGTACACACCACCTCTCACAAATGCACCATATGGGTCCCACAGACAGCAACACCTGCACACGCTGCTCCTCTGCAACAGACAACCACTTCCATGCAGTCTGGCTTTTTTTTTTTCCTTTTTCTATTATGTCTTAGTATTACTGATGCTGGTTGTAAATACTTAAACATTTGTTGGTATTCACTGTGGTAAATGATAATAAAAGTTGCTTGGACAGGGCTTGAAAAAGTTTGTGATTTATACGATACATTAATGAGCTTTGAGGACTTCACAGCAAAGTATAACATTTTTAAAGGAAGCAGTAATTCTAAAGGCCAACTTTTTCATTGTTGGAAAAAATTATCACAAAGAACTGCGGTGATGGAGGTTTACATCATCAGTCCACAACCGGCTCACATCTGGTTCCATCCAAGACTCTAAACTGGAAACTTGGAAGTTGCATCTTAAGGAAGAAAATTCCATGAAGTTCAGACACAAACAATATAAACAAAGTTACGATTGCTTCAGTACATCTGGATGATGCAGACTTGTCACTCATATTAAACTAAATAAATGCTATAAACTCGAGAATGTTGTTTGTAAATATTTCTGTTAAACTTATGGTATTTTTTTATTCATGTATACCCACTGGATCTTATTTTTCGAGAGCAAAATAGTAAACATTTATAGATAGGCCTATGTATATATTGCAAGCAAAGTTTATTGTTTGGACTTGAAAAAAATGGATAAGCCAGATATTGATGTCTGTAAAAAATAAGACACATTGTATGAAACTGGAAAAAACACACACTTGAGAGGTAAACTAAGTGTTTATGAAGAAATCTCGAAAACCATTCATCTGCGATGTTGGGAATCTCATTAAGTTTTGGGTGATGTTTGAATGTAAATGTAATGGTAAACGTTATGAGATATAACAACCTCATAAAGGGGGAAAATGGATCTTTAGCTTTCATTTCGTTCTTTCAAATTTGTTTTATATTTTGTACATGTCAATTTAGTTGACAATCCTCTTTTTGAATATAAATTATTTAAGCGTATGTAAAAAGAGAAAAGTATAAAGAATGTGAGGGAAACAGGAGGGAAGGATTTTGTTTTGTGTATGCGTTTCTAAAATATATTATGGAAAGATTTTAAAGAAAAGTATTCTTGAAAAATTGCTATCAACTTAAAATGTGATTTTGCTGTGTTCACACCTTGTTTCCACCGCCCATTAGTGGCCAACACAATCAGTTATTGTAGGGTTGTTGTTTTTTTTATTGCTGTAAAGTTAATAGATCATAGACTCTGTCGGGATCATGAAGCATAAAGCATAGAGACCAAAAGTTTCTTAGCTTCCTTTCTTATTAATATTTTATTTCTTCTATTATTTTACCAAATGGAGCTGTATGTTTGAATTCAAAAATCCCAAGTACCGAGACAAATCCATGTTTTTACATGCTTAACATTTTATCGGCAGCTGTAAAATCTGGTGGATAACATGGACAATCGCATACAATGCAGTTATTCAAAGAGGCTAATGGCTAATTTAAAGTGTCCGTGTAAACGAAAAAACTAAACCAGACACGTTATGTGTCAATCATTTATATATTTTTACATTGTTCCTTAAATATGTCAATAAAAAGATCCCGCCCGTTAAATATTCATGAACCTCTTCAACTCTCCGACATGAATCCAAAAGAAGATTAAGAATAATTGATAGAGATCAAAGCAAATAAAACCTACAGTCTGTCCTGGTTCGATTCAACGAGGTTTACAGAGAGGAACAACACTGACTAAGAGCTGAGGAGGACAATGTCAGGGCACCGGAAAAGCTGTTCGGAGTCAGCGCTGCAGCTGGAAGAGACCTCAGAGGCTCAACTGGGAGATGTGACGCAGCACTGGGAGGTTTGGATGTTGGACTAGGGACTGCTGATGTCGACCGTGGCAAAGTAAGTCATGTGAAGATGTGTCCAAATCCAGACCTGTGACAACACTTGCATGATTTAAATAAATCCTGGAAAGAGATACTGTAGGAGGAGGACGACTGCCACCACCATGAGGCCACAGAAGAACAGCACTAGCCAGATAGGAAAGGATCCTAGTGGAAGCGGAAAACAAAGGGGCCAAAGATAAGGTCAGCAGGTCTGAAGTAATGAAACATGGCTAAGTGTGTTCAGTGGATGATGATGATGATGCAGGACTCACTTCGATTGGGGACAGCGTGTATTTGACAGCGGCTGTCCACAGCGACACTCAACATGGCCGTTTCATTATTCCCTTTGATATTTTTTCCTTTCAGCGAGTCAGGCAGGAAGGCCAGATCCGTCACAACAATGCCATGGGACTCCTGTACATAATACAGCTTCTACACACACAAAGAGTAAGCACCAGTTAGCATCATACAGTAGGGCTGCTGGGTAGGGCTTTACTAAGGAACACAAGTCATTGTGTTCCTTAGTTTGAGATCTTTACCTGTAGGGAGAAAGCGATGTAGATAGCCACTGATCCTGTCACAGTTCCAAGGCCAAGAAATGTTCCAGAATCACTGTCAAAGACAAGGTTCAAGTTCTTAGGCTGCAAGAAATAAAATGGTTTTATCCTTAAAAAAAAAAAAAAGTCTTATTAACCTTTCCAAGCAAAATGACACGCAAGTATGTTTAAGACTCTGTACAGTCTACGAGACTGTACAACTGTCCGACTGAAAAAGTGAGAACATAACACCGGCCTGACAACCATGGGTCGTGTCCGTACACCTCTCTTTCCTTCCTCGTGTCTACGGCGGTTCACTCAGCATCCGTGGTGAACGTGCTGTAACATATATGAACCTATCAGTTACCTGACAGCCAGACTTGAGATGACCTCGGTGCCACAGGGAGTCGTCAGCATGGGCAGGAAGCTCTTGCCGTCCCACTTGGTGAGGTAGCAAGGAGGAGGTTTTCTGTCTCGTTTATGGGGGATCTGGACTGTGTAGAGCCTCAAGGCGTCTTTTTGGTCTTCTACCTTTCCAAACCTGAAATACATGAAAATACAACCATATATAGTCACTGTTACATCGTTCAGATGGATATGGTCAGGTGAACCGCTGGGATGCTCTGTCACAGAAGTCTTTTTTTACCTGCAAGCCATATATCGATAAGTCTTCTCAGCTATTTGAGGCACGGTTTCAAGCCATTTAAGACCCATAGCCAACTGGGATCCACTCCACACACTGCAGGAAAAGTCTCGGCCAACAGTCACCAGGTGCTGCATGAGAACACAACACAAAATACTGTTTCTATTCTGCTGCTATTTTCTTTATTTACACATTAGACAGACATACAGACAGAGCTGCAGCAGCACAGTGCCCCAAGCAGTTAGGGGTTAGTTATCGGCACACTGCCCGAAATAAATATCAAACACCAAAACATGTTTCACCTTGTTCCCTGGACTTATATCCAAGTCTTCAATCTCCCCTTCATGTGCTTTGAAGTCAAACTTTTTCTCCAGGGATGGAAACTGTAGAAGAACATACAATCAGAGTCATCACATTAATGCATGTGCCCAGTAGGGGTGTCATGATTGAGCGGTCAATTTTGATCATCAAAATCAAAACGCAGGATTGGCAATTCTCCCAGTATCTTTTATCTCCATCCTCACCTTAAAAAAAAAAAAAGACACACAGACGAAACGCAGTTTACCGGAGTCTGCAGCTCAAAGACAACACAGCAGAGTCTGTTCAAAAAGTCCTCACTTCATCATTTTAACTGGCAGGGGAGATACACTATATGGAAAAAAGTATTGGGCCACTCCTCTTAATCATTGAATTCAGGTGTTTCATTCAGTCCCATTGCCAGAGGTGTATAACATCACCTCGTCTGTAGTCTGCCTTTGCAGACTACAGACGTAGTCAGCGTACCCAACGCTGTAGTCTGCATTTGTGAAAGAATGGGTCGTTCTAAAGAGCTCACTGAATTCGAACGTGGTACTGTAATAGGATGCCACCTTTGCACCAAGTCAGTTTGTGAAATTTCTTCTCTCCTAGATATTCCACGATCAACTGTAAGTGGTATGAGTACAAAGTGGAAACGTTTAGGAACCACAGCAACTCAGCCACGAAGTGGCAGACCACGTACAGTTACAGAGTGGGGTCGCTGAGTGCTGAGGCGCACAGTGCGTAAAAGTCTCCAAAGCTCTGCTGACTCAATAACTGCAGAGTTCCAAACCAGCTCTGGCATTACTATCAGCACCAAAACTGTGCGCCGGGAGCTTCATGGCATGGGTATCCATGGGCGAGCAGCTGCATGCAAGCCTTACATCACCAAACACAATGCCAGGTGTCGGATAGAGTGGTGTAAAGCACGCCGCCACTGGACTCTGGAGCAGTGGAAACGTGTTCTGTGGAGTGACCAATCACGCTTCTCTATCTGGCAGTCTGATGGACGAGTCTGGGTTTGGCGAATGCCAGGAGAACGTTACCTGCCTGACTGTAAAGTTTGGTGGAGGAGGGATAATGCTATGGGCTCCTTAGTTCCAGTGAAGGGAAATCTTAATGCTTCATCTCACCAACTGAACTGAACACCTTTGGGATGAACTAGAATGGAGATTGCGAGCCAGGCCCTCTCGTCCAACATCAGTGTCTTTCCTCACAAATGCTCTTCTGGATGAATGGGAAAAGATTCCCACAGACACACTACAAGATCTTGTAGAAAGCCTTCCCAGAAGAGTGGAAGCTGTTATAGATGCAAAGGGGACCAACTTCATATTAATGCCTATACATTTGGAATGGGATGTTATGAAAGCTCCTGTAGGTGTAATGTGTAGGTGGCCCAATACTTTTGTCCATATAGTGTACTATGACTAAGAAGGTGGTTTACCCAGGAAGAGGCTCAGCCATTGCACTCCGGTTGTGCTGACCCCTGCAAATTCCCCAAATGAATCTCGACTGCATAATTTGTGGTAGTGGGGGACTGCATTCGCGCTCCCCTGATATTTCTTCTAGGCGGCAGTAGCTCACTCCGTAGGGACCGGAGGGTCGCCATTTCAAGTCCCCTAACAGACCAAGTACTGAGTCTGGTACTTTGAGAGGTGCCAGTTCACCTCCTGGGCTAACCCCCACACCGATGTATAGTAGCTGCCCACTGCTCCCATTACTAGGATGGGTTACATTTTATCCTATAGGATATTTGTGTGAAATTGTCATAATTAGCGTATGAATGCTGGAATTATGCCCAAGAATGTGTGTTGTGAGGTCACAGTGACCTTGACCTTTGACCCCCTTTGTCTTTGAGTCTAACTGGGTATTTGTTACAATTTTTAAGAACATCTCTCAATGTCACGAGAATGTACATACAGATGTATGGACAACGCAAAAACATAATAGCTCCGGCCTCGGGAAAAGCAGATCACAACAAAATGAAAACGGCCATAAGAAAAAGTCATCTGTCCGAGGCAAAGATGCAAAACTGCATTGTTCATATTCGCCTGTTTTGGCACAATGGTCGCAGTGTTTTTAGTGGCCTCCGCCTGCAGAAAAAAAAAGCTCTATAGATAATACTGTCGTGAAAAGAGCAACTAGACAGTGTTTACCTCCCAGACTCGTATGTGTCCGTCAGTGCCTCCCGTCAGTAGCAGGCTCCAGTCAGGACTGAACCGGACCACCTTCTGGAGCGGGTCCTGGGGGTTCAGGTCTGACTGCACTTCAGCCAAACCAGTCACAGAGATATGAACCGTCTCATCCTTCATATCCGACATATCTCCAGATGCTGCAGCTTCATCCTGTCCACGTTTGTCTCCTTTGCCACCTCGTCGCCTGGCATTTCCCTGCTTCACGCTGTTCCCTGCTGCACAGATGACACTCGTTTTTAATGGAGACCAAAAATGCCTGAATAGGAAACGCACAGGTTTAAACTACAGTGTATGTATAACGCTGATATCTGCCTTTTTCTACAGTCCATGCTTTGAGTCGTTAAGCTAACTAACAGACAAGGTGATGAAAACCGGTTAAAAAAATGTAATTTCCACATATCCTATTTAAAAAAATTAACCCCACCCGTTGAGAAATTTAAAAATATTTTTGGTTTATTATGAAACTATGGCGGTGATCATTTTGGCCTCTTAGGGCAAGCAGCAGGTTTAATGGCAATGATGACAATAAGTCAGAGATAATGTCAGTCTGATGCCGCATCATTCTTTGTATAGCCTGCCTATTAACTGTTTTAAACTCAATAAAACACAGATTTTTTTTTCTCTTTTAATGCTTGGTCCAGGTGCAGATGTCTATAACCCCAGCCTCATCAGTGCCTGTCCAATGTAAGTACTTAATACAGCACTACGAGTGTCTGAAGCCACTGAAGAAGAAGAAGAATACAAATTACTCAACCTAAAGTTACAATCTCAAAGATCTTTTAGTTTTAGTTTAGTTCTCTTTGGCGGCAATTGCAGATGTGTTTCTGGATCTTACTGTCCGGGATTTTTCCCATGCAGTAATACTAAAAATGCAAGGGCTTTCATGTATGGGCCTTGGGCTCTATCGCTATTGTGTTAACTCATTCTACTACAACGACTTAACAGACATTTATTTGGACTAGTGCAGTGCCCGTTCCGAGATGTGCTTGCGCCGCTGCTTCTTGGCTTTGTGAAACCGTAAACGTATGCAGAGTGAATCTATGCATACGTTTACGGTAGCAACGCGACAGTGTGCGCATCATGAGTGCAAAAGCTGCCGTGAAAATATTATGGACTCAATAAAGTCAATGCCCCATTAAATGTCTTTGCCCCAGGGTTGATGAAGGCTTTGGTAGGAAGTCGAAGCTCAGACTGGCCGACACACAGAGACGTCTTCATTTAAAGGGTGGCGCACCTTTTAGGCCGCTCCGGGCACCTGTAACGCAACGGTACGGATGGGCGCGCTATATTGTGAAAAAAAACATACGGAGACGTCCCACAGTGGCCGTGCTGTTGTGTGGATTTTGATGCGCGTCTATTTGCACTTTTTTTACGCCTTTGCTCAGGCGCTAACCAAAGTCCGCCCATTTGTTTCTTCAGCTGGCTCTCTGAAAGCTTCCCTGTGAGACGCTGTCATATTCTTACTTTCAAGCAAAAACACATTTTTGTAAATCTCAAAAGAGAGCAAACTCCTCCCTTTAACCATCGCTACAGTTAGATATTAACGTGATCCACTCGAAAACTGGCTAGTAAGGCACAAATAATACAATTTTAAATAGCTATGTAAATGAAGATGCACACGTGTAATTGCAATCAACAAATGAATTAGCCACACATAAAATAAATGCAATGTATTATTTAGCATGTTTTTTGATGATCATTTTTAAGATATATACGGGTATATGGTATTTCAGATTGTAGCACTAGGCCTCACCATCTTTCGCAGTAGCTTTGCCTTCTTCTTTCTGTGAGCAATGTTTAAACCTCATCAGACAGCAGGCCCCGTCCTGTCCTGCAGCAATCACACCATTACCAACAGCCATGTTCATGGTGGCGCGTGTGTCAGTATCATGAGAGTGAAGGAGACTGGCACTGTACTGGTGTTCTCCAACCATATGTAGATCAAGGAAGTGCTGAAAAAAACAGTCATGAGTCTGCTACTGCTTTAAACACTCGCAGAATACCTAAAATACAGATTTCCATTCATACACTCAAGACTAAGCATGTTCTAGTGTTGACACTGCAAGTTGATTCCCTTTAAATATTACTTTTGCAATATACAGTACGTATACAATCATATCATAACCTTTTCTATTGTATTCTACAGTGGCTCTGAAAGCGTAATGTAAGTGTTGCAGCAATTAAGTCCATCTTTGAATCGACATTTGAGCCGTCTGTTTCTCGTTGGAGTGTCAGCAGTCAGTCCATCACCACTAACATAAAAACACAACGCAGCAACTGTTGGCTGTCGCCACTATCAGCAGCATAACAGAGTTATGAACTGTGCATAGACACATAAACACGTGCAAATAGACAAAACAAAAGAAAATGAAGAAAACTGCTTCACCACTGACAGCATATGCACAGCATTTGGAAAAAAATGCTGCAAAGGGAGAAAGGATACATACAGAAATACGCCGCAAGAACAGAAAGCACAACCAAATACACAGAACACAACAAAAAACAGAATGTGCTGTCAAATTGGTTAAGCTAATTTCTTTATTTCCTTGCGTCTATGTGCATATGTTTCAGGGAGTTGCAGTGCGTTAAGCTTTCAGGGCCACTCTAGTATTCCAGTAAACAGTTCAACACTAAGACACTTCAGTACTTACCAAAGCATTCTTTATGCCTGTCTTGGAAGCCCCCCCTCCTCCTGCTGTGATTATCAGCCCTGTTTTGGGGTCCACTTTAATGGAGTATAAGGGAAAGGGGGCTCTGTACAGATCTGGCACCCGCCTCTTCCCCATTGTTGTTGTGCAAGTCACTCACACTTCTTCATAAAACTGCTGCATTCAACCCCACCTGTGGAAAACAGAGTGTTAGTTTATCTGTGACATCCTCTGTGCTCCATCTGCTGGGGGGGGGGGGTTCCAGTGAGATTGCTACGCCCCTGGAACAGCTTTGTTTAAGTGCGTTACTTGAGGCCACGTGAGTAATCAAAAATAAATAAACCATACAGTTGGGTTGACAACACCACACAAGGCAGATACAGACAGGGTGTAAAATTGTTGACGACCATATCCTGTCACTCTGAAGTGCTTCACATACCAATGACACAAATGTAATGAATGCAATCTAAACATCAGCGAGTCAGCGACTTTTGCCAGACCTAAAACTGTTTAATACACATTTCCAGTCATTAATAATTCAGCCATTATCGGCTCGAGGGAACATGATGATGGTACGTGTACGAAGGAATCAATCTAAGTCGAGTTTGTGTAATATCAACAATAAAATACAAGCAAGGCACAACAGTTCTGGAAGTAACATGTCCAAAACAGTTAGAAAGTACTAGTGAACGCAGGATTTGTGTCTGTTGGAATTTCAAAATCAGATTAGAACCAAAAGACAGAGCTGTGTGGTGTACATCTTAAAAATGAGTTGATTAAACAATAACTCAAATCGACAGCAAATGAATCGGCTATTTTGAAAAACTACTTTGACAACAATTTTAGACAAGCAAAAATATCAAACAATTTCTGGTTCCAGCTTCTCCAAAGTGAGGATCTGACAATTTATTGACCAAAAGATTAATTGAGTAAAGACTCAACAGATTAAATGAAAATACATAACATATCATTAGTTACAGGACATAGTGTAGTGTAAAATATAAATAATACCAATGAGCTGAACCGGACATAGTGTAGTGTAAAATATAAATAATACCAATGAGCTGAACCCGAGTAGTGTTTGTTGTAAAGTTGGAACGCACCTTTACCCCCAGGTAGGGTTTGGAAACTAGAGAGAAAAAATAATAATCAGAAGGCTGTTCCCCATTATTGATATTATTACAATATCTGGTTTAGAAATTGTGACAACATTTATTTAACTTAAACTCAAGAAACTTTTGTGTTAAGGACCCCTTAAATTGAGTTGTTGGTTATACGTATGCAACTCTCATGAAGGTACTGTTGTGTTGCACTGCATTAGCCTTTGCTTGGTGCACTGGAGGTCTATTTCAAGAGATATTCTACAACCCTCTATGTAAAGTAAAGCACGGCGCATGCCATTGCAAGAGACAACAGCATGCAAGAGATATTTAAGAATAATGTCACGTGGTTTAAATCATCAGTCCGATTTGGATTTTATTAACAGTTTTAACAATGGCTTCAGTGTTACGGTCTCAGACTGAGGCCTGGGCCCGTCTCTGCAGGCTGGTGGATGCAGCAGAATGTCGAGCCTTGTCCCCTTGGTTTTGCTTAAAAAGTGCAGCGTTCGTCATGGAAGTCGGATGCATTTACCTAAGCTAAGTGTGGAGCTCAGCGGATAACACAATGAGCAGTCACCACACCGCCATGGGGTAAATACGACTTTTAACACCAATCAATAAAATAAAAAAACATTTCTGTTTTAAGCAATAACGTAAAAAAAACGTCATGACAACCCCTAAGTGTAAATGAGTTGTGTCAACGACGACGTCGTCAATAACGTTTAGCTGTAGCTAATCGCTACAGTTAGCACTAAGCTGGGCTGCTAGCTCTTGCCGGTGATTTAATTCGGAGTCCCCTACCTGTACAATTGGCCCAGTTTGTCTTCCTCTGTTATTTTATCAGGTAGCTAACTAAGAACCAAATCAGGTGATTTCATAGTGGCCTGTCAATGGAAAATGGTTGTGAGGAAGAGGAAGATCCAAGAGTTAGTAGCTACATGCTACAGCAACTCGACAGCCACTTCCCGATGTACACGTCAGCAGCGTAACGTAGCGTGTCGCACGCTGACGTCACCACAAAATTGCAAACGTTTTTTGTTTTTTTATCCACATGTTAAAATGATTATTCATTGGAAGCATTTGGCAGAATGTATGTAAGTGGTATTTCCGATAATATAAAAAAAAAAAACCTAAGTCTTCTAAATAAGTTCAACATTACTAAAGATATTGTGGGAACAAGATGATGACAAAAAGTTTTCCTTTTCTAATCCACAAAACTCCTTAGCATATCCAAACCTCTCTAACACATGTTTACTAGATTAAGGCTATTTGGTGTAAATCTCAAAGGAAACTTCTTCCGAATAATATTTATTGTGCCAACCATACAACCATATCTTGCCAGTTTGACTATCAATACAGAAATAACTTCTTTTTTTTTTATCTTCCAAGAGGTCAAGTTACACTTACTATAATATTTCAAACTATATTTAAGATTTGAGCATTTGTCTAGAACAATTGCAACAATGTATTAGTATGAGTTCTCCCATCATTTCCATTTACCACTGTCAAACTTTCCCAGACTTATTATCATAAAGCACTGCTTATTCCTGATATGTGTTTTACAATCAATACAATAACACCAAAGTCATGAGTAGACCAAGAGAACCGGGTCATGGCGGGGGCCATGCCCCAGTATTTTCCCCTGTGTTTCCCACTTCACATGTGTCTCCTGTGTGTGGGTGCATCCCAAGTCTCTAAAATTGCATCTACGTTTCCATCACACACATGCTTATGCGTGTATATAATGCGTATGATTATAGTTTCTTTTGAAAACTGGAAATTATGTATTAGGCTAAATGTTTCAGGTAAAATGACGTTACTCATATAATACCCAACGCTCAGGAATAATAAGCCTCACATGTGACTGAATAGAAATGACAATAAATAAAAAATACAATATTTCTAATTAATTAAGAAAGTTGTTTGTGATCCATTTTGTTGTTTAGATTTAGATCTTAGTCCATCCCATCGGGGATGCATGGAGAGACGCAAGGAAACCACGCGAGGAGAGAGGAAAGAAGGAAATGTGTTTTTCGAGTGATGAGACAATCAGTTGTCAGTTGTCAGTCGGCTGATCCAGAAAATACGTAAGTGAGGGGACGTGGATGCAATTTCTGAGACTTGGGCTGCAAACTGTGTGTGTGGTGTTTGCTCTTTCACTATCCTGCGGGCTCCTGGATCCCTGCTCAACCAACACACCAGCCATCAATCGGCTCGTCACCTCTCCCGTCACCAGGCTCAGCTCACACCCAGATTGTTGTCTCAACTACTGTGGTAGAGCCTCAGGCTCTCTTTCAAGTTTAGTGAATTCAGACAACAATTACTTCATGTTGATTTTTTGTATGTTTTCCCTTGTGCCTCAGGAGTCAGCCTGACACCACCACTCACCCTTGTCCACCCGTCCTGAATCTGCCGTCGACCATCGCTCCACTGCCCTCTGCCTCAGCCAGCCATCTTCTCCTCTCCACTGCACCTCTATTCTCTGCAATCCTACAATAAATCATATTTAGAGTATATAATATAATATGCAAATATATATCAGCAGAATCAAAGACTCCACACTCACCATTGATGGCAACACACCCTCTCCCTCGACTCCCATACTGGCCAAATGTTCAAATCCTCCTTTGTGATATAATGTTAAAACCTGCCACTTTTCTTGCACCTGCTGCAGCTGGAACATTGATCCGCAATTTATTTCCTCCCACCTTGAGTATTGCCACTCCTCGCAGACCTCCTCTCCCCTAACCCTCATCTTGTTTCCATTTAACACACGTTTTAAAAAAATAATAATAATAAGGTTTTTCATGTTGATCATTACTGTATGTATCCAAACCTAATTAGAAGGATAACGCCTTGTCCCCAAACATGCATGCAAGTAAAAATGTCCATTCATTGAACATAGCTGTTGAGCTTTCACAGTATGTGTTACTGTAGTTGTGTGTTTTATATAAATAGGTTATTAGTAGTTGTTCATTCATAGGGAGAGATCATTATTACCGTCATAACAGGATGAGACGGTGCCTGCACACATCATTGTTTGTACTAATACGGTATATTAAATGTATTTAAGAAAGTTTTCCCCAGATTTATAATCTCTATCATTGACATAAAAGAGTTAACTAAAATAGGATTTGAAAATATATCTGACAAATTATCATTACAATAACAATGTATCTGAAAATTATGTTTCTTCTTTTGTCTAATGAATGCTTTTTCAAACGTATATTTATTACATTCAAATAAATGTTATTATATTTAAAAATCTTCAGCAGTGTGTCTTATGTGACTGAATGTTTTTCATGTTGCAGTGTGTTTCTGTTGAACACAGCAGAGAGTTCAAACACTCCTCTGCAATCTGATTGGCTGCTATTGGATTTTAGTATTTGGATCTGGAAAATGAAGAGTTGATTCACTGTAATTATTTTAAGAACATAACTTTGAATCTTTGTGCTTGATGATGACATCAAGTCATTCCAAGACAGGGATGAAGTACCAGTGAAGACATAAATCATTGGTGTTGAAGTCTGAACTCTTCATATCCATGAATCAATATTACGGAGGGTATTTGAAATTAATACATTCATAGATTTCACTACATTTCTGGAGGCATAAAATGACGAGAGTAAAAGTGAAGAAGACACATTTACTGCATGTATGTTTTTGGGAGCGCAAAAATATGCATCCATCAGAGTCGGGTATGGATTAGTCATTTATTTCCTGGTCCCGCGATCTTATTTGATTAAATGTCATCTCAAGCACGACGAAACATGACTTGTGAATAAACGAATGAGAGAAAGAAAGCAAAAAAATATTCCAGCATTTCCCTCCTCAATCACAAAATGGTCTAATCTGTCAGATGTCGAATGATGCAGTGCACTTTAACCACCACATAATCTGTCTCCACCATCAATTGTCCAGTTGAAGCATACACTTTATGAATTATAATGCGGGCTAATCGTCATCCCACAGTAACAGAATTCCAGAAGCCCAGTTAATTCCTGATGATGTATCCACAAGCTCGGCAGTTCTCTGCCGACTACAGCACATCTAAAACAAAGGCTAACTGAACATGGTTCCCCAGACTGTAGCTGACATGTTCCTATCATGCCGCTCAACCTCTGAATCCACAAGCCCCTAATGAGGCAAGTGTGCATCTCTGTGTTTTAGCAACGTGACCTTGACCGTCAGTTTGGGACACTGAAACTGGGAGATGATGCTGATGAAATATTTCTGGTCGATGTTCAACGATCTGCGTAATCATCAGACGTTCACAGGGTTTCAGTGGAACAATCAATACAGGCCTACTGGCAATGTGGTTCTATTGAAAGGAGCTGGATGTCCATGTACAGTAGACACATGAATGCATCGTATTCTGTAGCCACACTATCTTTCAAGCTCAGGTACCACTACAAGCCGGTTTAAGTCGGGGGAAACGGCCACTGGAGAATTGACTCAGCCTGTTTAGAAACATACGGAGCATTAGGTCTCACACATTTATTTGAGAATATATTTTGGCGATACAGTTTTTAGAAATTGGACACTGTCAAGAATTCCTCATTTTCAGTCACGTGACTGGCGCGGAGACCTGGAGGGCAAAGCCATGTTCTGACATGGCAGCTAACACTGGGAACACCATAGAGCTACCGCACAAGCCTGTCAAATGTTCATCTTTAACAACCCGCAAGTGTTAAAACAAAGATATATCAGCAAACTGCAAGTCTTAGGCATGTGTGACCCATACACAGCCCCCACTGCCGTATTTCAATCATTAAAAGTGAAGTGTGCTTTACGATGATCAGCAATGTAAATTTGCTGTTTTTGTCAATTGAGTCTGGTAGCTTTGAGGAGAGCTAATTGTATGTTTGGTACGTTAATCAATTGTAATAACTGTCCAAATCCCTGTTGATTTTATGTATTTTCGAATAGGCCTACATTTTCTATTTCAGACGAGTAAAACACTTGCCACTTCGGGAAGTGGCTGAAAAAGCTAATTTTTTTACTTGCTAGATCAGACAACTGCATGACACATTCCACTTGCCTGAACTTATAGTTCACCCGGGCAAGCGATAATGTGGAGCCCTGAAACTTTTTTCCATTGTGACGTTAAGCATTCCCACAGAATGACCCACCATTGACAGCCTGGGCTGCAGTGGAGAAGCAGTAATTGGTGCGATTTAACTTGTAGATCAGCGGAACATCTGTATTGTACAAATGCACAATCTCCTCCTCTCTGGATTTTCATTCTGAGACAGTTCGACATTTAAAAGCAGAGGCCAATAACGGCGCAGGAAGTGGTTACTTTGTCCAATCAATTTGAGTTATTTGTCTGCGCTTGTATAAAATAGGTTTGATTTTCTACAGGTTGAAACAAGATCGTGTGCTCTGTGTTATCAGTGGTTATTGGTGGCTGTCAGTTTCCAACTGTCAAAAACATTGATGGCCTTAATTTTGGATGAAGAAAGTTAAGGGGAAGATGTAAGTGCCTTTGAAAAAGTGTTAAAGATCAATGATTGGTTGAATAAGTATAACAATGACGTGAATGGCCTTCACAGTCACCAGATCTCAACCCAACTGAGTGGAGCCATGTCAGGTCAGCACTCTCCACCGTCATCATCACAACACCAAATGAGGGAATATCTTTAAGAAGAGTGCTGTTCATCCCTCCTGTAGAGTTCCACACACTGGGAGAATCTACGCTAATTTGTGACGGAACGACACTTTACCTATGTCGTCTTTTTCTTGCTTTTGTCATCCTCAAGTCTGAGAGAAATCCCAATTTAACTGCGTTGCAGTCAATGTCAAACTGCAAGTCTTTCATGAGCTCATCAAATGCATGACTCAATTACACTTGACTCCAAGTATTCTGGCCAGAGTTTACACCACTGCTTACAGTAATGGTGAACATAGCGTAGGTCTACACATGTGTAAACCTCTAGGATGGATGAGGCTCAGAAGGTGGAACAGGTCGCCGCCTCATGTCAAAGTGTTCCTGAGCAAGACACTGATCCCCAAAATTGCTCCCAATGGGTACTATGCAAACGTGTTGAATGGGATTTGAGCGTGTGTGTGTGTGTGTGTGTGTGTGTGATTGCCAGATTCAAAGTCAAATTGTAAAGTGCTTTGTAGACAAGGTAGAAAAGTGCAATACAAGAGTAGTTTAATTTGTCTTATTTTTTGTTTAAATATATGAACCCTTGACTAATAATAATAATAATACATTTTATAAGAATCAAACACCATTTTGACGATTGTTGTCTATCTCTACGGCAGGTTTTGAGAATTAGAATTGATTAAAACGGTACATTTCAGACATTCCTGTAATTGTCTTTAATTACAACAAAAATAACACAAAACATACTTTTCCTGGGACACCCGTTAAATCCCAACAAAATCTGGAAGCATGTGAAAATGTCAATAAATAAGGCATATTAGGTGAGGCACCAAACCCCTCACCTATCAATGGAGCTGCTTCAGTTGTTAGCACCAGTGGCTTTAGTACCAGCAGAGAGGCTGCCATTCTTCATCCACACATGGAGAAATAATGTTATGCATGTGTTATCAACAATTAACCCTCCTACTCAGACCCTATGCAGACTGACCATCTTGTTCACTTGTGGTGATATGGTGTGATCCTAATCTCGAGGAGGATGGATGGAAGCGAACGGTGATTGTTTAAGGGGGCGGGGACACTGGGGGAGAAAATGTGGACATGCAGAGATTTGCCGCGTCAAGTTAGTCACAGAAAACGCCGAAGTAAATACAGAAGGTGTACCTTCAAAATAAAAGCCTGATCGTTGTTGATTGCTGTTTGAGACGTTCACAGCCTTCTGTCAAGCAACACTTGTTTTGTACATTAACTGTGGCTTTACAGTGATACTAAACAGTTTGTCATTGAAAGGATGCACAATAGACTTCATAGAGACTATTAACAGAGCCTTTGAAGCTCATGAATGGTAGCTTACAGACCTGCGCTGAGATGACATCAAACCCAAAATCTTAACTCAAGGTCCACTTCCTAGCTATAGCCATAGCTTTCAATCGTATCTCATGTTCTTCATAAGTGAATGAAGTTGTATCAGTTGTTATGGATAGGGTGGGGTCCTTTGTCATCCTATCATCTCCATGATTAAATTCCATCAACTGCTGAAGCCAATTAGATTCAGTCGAAAGCTCCGGAAAGGCTTGTAAACAGACCTTGATATACTTTTTCCAAGTACCAATTCCAAGATCAAGATTAATGTTTATGCTCAGCTGTACTAAAATGTGATAGAGGGTTTTATCTAAACTATCCATCCATCCATCTTCAACCGCTTATCCGGGGTCGGGTCGCGGG
>CALSCE010010636.1:1164995-1175422 GCA_943593645.1 Bovichtus variegatus | reverse complement strand
CACACACACACACACACACACACACACACACACACCCACACACACCCACACACACACACACACACAGTATACATTAGAAGTTTGTGTTGACAGACTGAAGGTTAAACTTATCTGCAGTCACAACAGTCATGTTTCATCATCACAGCTTTAAAAACATCAAGAGCAAACAAACTGACACACACACACACACGCACGCACACACACACACACACACACACACACACTCTGTATCGATGACTAGTCCCTGCAGAGAGAAACTGCTGAATGTGCAGATTATAATCACTGAAGTCCACCAATCAGAAGAGACATGATATGATATTATTATAAGAATAATACAAGGGTGCATTATGGGTAAAAACGCTATTAATGACTCAAAGACTTGATTCAGGTCAACAAGTTAACCGCTGTTCTAAATCAGAGCTCAATGTGGATCATTATTATTCACTCAAGGACTCATGTTGACTCGTCCAGGACCCTGACCAGGTGTGACAGGAGCTGTGGGGGGACATCACCATCAACTAAACCTTAACGAACACTGGGCCCTCCTCAAGGACTCCCAGGACCTCTTCAGTGACCTCTACAACCTTCTTAAGGACTAATGAAACCTTTCCAAGGACCTCTACAACCTTCTTAAGGACCAATGAAACCTGTCCAAGGACCTCTACAGCCTTCTTAAGGACCTATATAACCTGCCCAAGGACCTCCACAGCCTTCTTAAGGACCCATATAACCTTTCCAAGGCCCTCTACAGCCTTCTTAAGGACCTATATAACCTGTCCAAGGACCTGTACAGCCTTCTTAAGGACTAATGAAACCTGTCCAAGGCCCTCAGGAACCTTTTTAAGGACCAATGAAACTGGTTTCTGTCAGGAAGTTAAACAGCTCATAATTCTTCTAATATTTATTTTATATTTCTGTGAAAACATCTTCAAACATCTGGATTTATTCATGTTTCTCACCAAAAACTACATTTTACAAGATTCAATTGAACACATCATGATAACGTTATAATTCACCTTCAACCAAAACTCATTTTTACTGAATAGCGATTGAATGCGTCTTCATGGAACGTTTGTTACCGGCTGCTAACAGCTAACAGCTAACGTTAGCTAGCTCTCCTGCAGATTTCAACACAGACTGTTGTTCACGGTGTCGCTTTCTCAGGAGAAATGAGTGAAAGTGAGTATGTGTCCCCAGGACACATTAGTCTGACGGTACCTGAGGTTCTGCAGAGTGCCGTCACGTTTTCAGTGTTTGGCATCGACTTGGTACAAAAGTATCGGTTCCCGTGACATCCTCACGGGTTAATGATGCGCTAACGTCGCTATGCTAATGTTAGCGCCAGAGGTTTGTAAAAGCAACGTTTTAGAAACAGATCTCCTTCCAACTTCTCCGGGGAACGAGAGTCACTATTACACAACGTTCGACCGTGGCGTGAAGATAATCTGAAGCGCAGACGTGCACGTCTGCGTGTCGTCGGAGCCGGTCGATGCTGCGCTGTGATTGGTCGGCCGATTGCTCTGACCTGCGACTGAAACATCTGCCTGTCTGTGCTGAACATAACAAGTTATTCAAAACAAGGAAAATTAAAAATCCTCCATAATCAAATTGTTGGCAAGACAAAGGGAGAGTGCAGTCAGCTGTTTTCACTTATTACTGAAACACACACACACACACACACACACACACTCAGATAAGAGTCTAAAGAGCTGAGCTCAGCTCGTTCAGTTATTTATTCTCTCGTCCTTTCAAAAGACAAAACTCTCATTTCAGCCCAACAAACCTCATCACTCAGAACTCCCATGATGCTTTGCAAGCCTGTGTGTCTTCTTTTGTTTGTTTCTACTGTCAATTTAGCCGGCGACAGGAAAAGAAGACAATCGGGTAAAATCACTTTAAATCTCCAGAAACACACAAAACTGAAGTCTTTTGCAAATGCAACAAAACTGCAATAATCTTCTTGGAGATCTGATATTATCTCTTTGTGTTGGTCGGAGAAAATGATCAATTTAAATATGTCAACTTTGACTTTTAGAGATAGTCATTTTATTTATTCATAGAGATGAATTACAGGAATGTTATATATTTACTGCTTTTTACTCCCTTCAGGTAAATTCAGTTGGAGTTAGAGCCGCAAGTCGATGAATCCGCAATAAATCTGATAATAATAAATATCATGAGATAAAATAATTTTTAAAAAGCCAAATATTCTCTGCTTCCACTTTCTGAAATGTGACGATTTGCAGTGTTTCTCCATCATAAACGATCATAAAGTGAACATATGCCTGTCATCATGTTTACGTTCTGGACGCCTGTTGTGTTTAAAAGCGTGTTTGTTTACAATAATATCGACTACATTTTAGCCACGTGAAGAATAAACACCAGCGTTTTTATTTACATTTGTGTTAAAAGAGCCAAATCGTCTGTTTTATTTATTGTTTTTGATTTTTTTGGATATTTTAATATTTCTTCACATGTCAATTCCAAATTCAGAATATTGTTAATAATTTAAGTGCATTTCTCTTTGAAAGGGTTTACTTGCATTATTAAATTATCATTATATCAGTGGCATAAAATGGACTTAAAATGGCAAAAATATCGTGAATCACAATTATCACCGGGACAATATATAGAAAATGTATTTAAAACAAAGGCTGCAGTATATCACAACAGACACAGTTTATAGAACAAAGGATTAAAGAAAATAATCAGAATGCAATTAAAACAGGAAATGAAGATTATATTATATTATTGGTGACACAAAGCTCACATTTTAAACTCATTTAGTTTCAGCTCCAATTATAGGAGCTGAAGTTTGTCTGTGAGGTGTTTATAATGTTTACTGTCTTTCCATCGTCCTCATTATAATAATAATCAAAACTGTCATTACAGCAATTAGTGGTTTGACAGCAATAATGAAACTAATATTATGTTATAAAATGATAATGGCAGGGTTACTTTACAACATAATATTAGTTTCATTAATCCTGTTTATTGTGGCTTCCTCAGCACTGAGTTTAATTATTGCCATAATACAAAGTTATTGCGGGCTTAATTGTATTTATAGTTTATAATAAGTGTTTTTTATGCGACTTTTTGATCGTCATTTATCAATAAGATAAGTTTATAATTTATCTGTATTTATTATTGTATATTAATATTTTTTATCTTTTTTTATATTGTTGTAATATGTAATATTATTGTAATATGTTTAATATTATTTTATTATATATTTCTAGTAATGACATATTTTAAATAATGATATATATATAAAACCAACATGATACTCTTTATTATTATTATTATTATTTAATATCATTTAAAATATTTTAATTAATATATAATAACGTTTAATGTTTTATATATTATGTATTTTTATTAATGATATATATATATATATATATATATATGTTCACCAATTTGCTCCAATCTTCTGATATTTCATCGACTTCCTGAAGTGACAGCAGCGCCGGAGAAAGAAAGAAAGAAAGAAAGTCCAGATTCAGTGAAAGCAGCAGAAACTGTCCGGAGCTCTCCCCGGACTGCCGCTGCCCCTCCCGCCCTGACACGCTCCCCCCCCCCCCCCCCCCCGGCTCAGTCCTACCTTTCCTGCCGGGACTGGTGCAGCAGCAGCGGCCGAGCAGCAGCAGCAGCAGCGCCGCTCCGCAGAACTTCATGTCTGTGAGAAGAAGAGTTTCCTGAGCAGAGCCGCAGGATCCTCCATGACCTGCAGCTGCAGCAACACAGGAGGTGTTTCTGCTGCTCCTCCTCCTGCTGCACACAGAGCACACCTCCTGCTGCTGCTGCTCCTCCTCCTACTGCACACAGAGCACACCTCCTGCTGCTGCTGCTCCTCCTCCTGCTGCTCCTGCTCCTCCTCCTGCTGCTGCTGCTCCTCCTCCTGCTGCAGCCTAACTAGACTTTTTTATTATTATTTTATTACATATTATACTTTGACCTTTTTATTATTATTTTATTACATACTATACTATGACTTTTTTATTATTATTTTATTACATATTATACATTGACTTTTTTATTATTTTTTTATTACATATTATACTTTGACCTTTTTATTTTATTATTATTTTATTACATATTATACTTTGACTTTTTTATTATTATTTTATTACATATTATACTTTGACTTTTTTATTATTATTTTATTACATATTATACTTTGACCTTTTTATTATTATTTTATTACATATTATACTTTGACTTTTTTATTATTATTTTATTGCACATTATACTTTGACTTTTTTACTATATTTTTTATTAGATACTGTACTATGACTTTCTTTATTATATTCTTTATGTAAGAAATAAAACTATAATTCAGTTTATTTACATGTAAAGGGATTTTATTCCTGCTGTTTTGATGCATTTTTTATCTTAATTGAAAATGATTTAATCTGTTAAAACATTAATAATTCACAGTTTTATTTGTATTGACTATATATATATATATATATATATATATATATATATTTCAGGCCCCTGGTGGCCTCGGGGAAGCTGAAAGTAAATACATTTAGTTAAACGTACATTTTATGAAACTTTATTGTTCCGCTCCAGAGGGAAATATTAAACTTTAATTTGTATTTATTAATCACTTTTCAGATGAAGGTTTTAAATTCAAATCAGAATCAGAAAACCTTTATTCGTCCCACAGCGAAGAAATTTAGTAATACTCTAGCAGCCAGTGGTAACAATAATACATAGTAAAAAGAGATATATTGCACATACGTATTGCACGTGATTGTATTGCACAGTAAGGTAAGTAAGTAGGCACAGTAAGAATAGTAATAAATAGTAACGGGGTGTATTGCACAGTGGTGTTACAGTCGCATTGAGTGTGTGGTGGTCTACCAGGGGCCGTGGTGATTGTATAGTCTGACTGCTGCAGGAAGGAAGGACCTGCGTATAAAACATACAATGAGTTTTTAAAACACAATCCTTAAAGATTAAACTCCAACTAATTATTATTCTCATATGTTATATCCTCACAATTAATCTATTATGCAATATTAGTTTTTTATTGATTGTTTATTGTGTAAAATGTCAGAAAGGTTATTAAAATAAACTCGTGGATCTGATGTTTCGTCTCGTCTGACAGAAGACGAGTTGAGGAAGATAAATAACATGACTTCTGTAAATTGAAATGAATCCTGAGGAGGAAATAAAACAATGATTATAGAAATGTGACGCTTCAGAGCTGCCGCGCCCTGCTGTCAAATACCCGACGTGCAGACAAAAGAGGAAGCATGTGAGCGAATTATAGGAAACACAGACACGAGACAACGAAGAAACCTGTTCTTACTATTTATACTTTTAATAATTCATCTTTACGCCGAGAAAAAGTCACACAACAGGGATTTAAAGGGTTCAAATTCAGAAAATAAATGAATAATAGTAGTTAGTTTGTTATAGTTAAAGGTGAAAATAATATTAATATATAATATTTTTATCGCAGTTTTAGGAAGGGGACATTTCTGTCTTTAAATCTGACACTGCACCAAAAGTAATATAAAGACAGAATTGTGACTTTATTTATATATATATATATATATATATATATATCATTTATTTTAATGTTTTACTTTATAATATTATTTTGATATTATTATTATATATTATAAACATTTTTTTCTTTTATCATAATATTTAATTCATGTTTAATATTATATATTTTGGTTTCCTGCTGTTTTTGTACTTTGACATTCTGAAATAAAAACAGGAAGTTAAGAACTCCGTCTTTTTATTTTCTGCTGCCATGTTTTCATGCTAATGGAGTCACAGATTTCACCAACAATGCAGTATTTTCTGTATTCATAATTAATATCTGCTCTGCTTTTGTGAGTTTTTCTGTTGTTTACTAAACTCCTTCGTGTGCAGCCGCTCGCTTCCTGCCAACTAAGCATCTGTGGAAGCACAAAGAAAAACTCTTTAATGGATTTTCCTGCTCATTTGTGTTTAATAAAATGTGACAGCGTGTTGCCGGGCAGAAATACCTCGACTCAGTTCAGATGTGGGTCATAACTGGAGCGAACACCTGAGAAAGTTCATGTTTAAAAAAACCTTCAGAAAAAACCCACAAAGAACTGTCACCTATGACCTTTATTTTGAAAATCTTTGCTTTTTCAACAGCAGTCGTGTCACAGAAATTATGTTTGTTTGTTTTTTTGCTGTAAATCCAGTAACATGGTAACACACACACGCACGCACGCACACACACACACACACACACACACACACAGAAGCTGTTTGAATTGCTAGATCTCGTCCTGATTAAAGTATCAGTGTGACAGTTTCAGTGTCCCAGCATGCCTTCTTCAACAAGTCACAACCCACGCACACACACACACACACACACACACACACACACACACACACACACACACACACACACACACACACACACACACACACACACACACACACACACACACACACACTGATCTGTGTGAGCGGGAGATGATCAGCACTTCCAGAAAATGTGTGGTTGATGGGAACTTTCTTTAGAACGACTGATCTTTTTATTCCTGTTTTCTATATAGAAAAACTCATATTTATTATTATTTGTACAACAATTGTTTTCTTATCTTTACAGTTTATTTATTTACAGTTTGTTTATTTGCTGTGTCCCATTGCAGACAGATGAAGTTATGAGTTGATAAGAGTCCAGTTTACTGTCAGCTCGGAGTTCCTCAAAGAAACATGGATGATGTTCACTGAACTGAATTCAAATGTTATTTCTGTGTGATTGATTGTGATTGTGGGTTACATTTTATAAGACGTTCAGATCAGGACTGTCTTTCCTACGATGTGAAGTTTCTTAAGAGTTTAAAAAAGTTTGATTACGCTTTAGTTGCCACATGTGATATTATAAGGAAACAAATACAAAATGTTGGCAGTAAAAGTTCTGTGGTTCTTTCTTTTTTCTTCATTTCTTTCTTTCTTCTTTTTTTTCTTTTTTTTCTTTCTTTCTTTCTTTCTTTCTTTTCTTTTCTTTCTTTCTTCCTGTCTGTCTCCGTTGCTCTGCTCTCGCTCAGTTCATTAAGATTAAAGACAACGGTTTGTTCCTGTTTTTAGCTGCTTCACGCGTCGTGTGTTTGCAGGTGGACTCAGGTTAATCGACTGAGAGCTTTAAGTGGAATATAATGGATGGGGGGATGAAGAGGAGGAAGAGGAGGAAGAAAAGGAAAACACGAGGCTGTTGCATGACATTCAGCACTCTGGGCTGAGCTTCATAGGACATAAATAAATAATTAAAGATAAACAGCAAATAGCATCGAAACATTCGTAACGCCACAGAAACATGAATCAGTTTAGTATTTTGTGGGATGATTTATCAACATCATCATATCTTCATGTTTTGCAGGTGAAGTTTCTCATTTCAAAGGAAATCCAGACCCATTTGAGTGAAAGCAAATCAAGTCTGCTGAACATGCAGAAATAACAACATATGTGCAGAATCATTCATATTCACTTTGGTTTGGATGGAGTTACGTTCTCTGAGCACTTTTCTGTTCTGCATTTCAACGTCAAGGACACAGGGTTGCACAAACCCCCCCGAAGTCTGATGTCTTTCACAATAAAAGCATCATTGATGGAAACACTGAGTTTAACCTCCAAACACGGAGCGAGGAGAGAGAACTAATGAGCTCACAGGGCTTAGCTCAACACCCAAACCTGAGGGTGAGGATTAAAGAAGTGTGTGTGTGTGTGTGTGTGTGTGTGTGTGTGTGTGTGTGTGTGTGATCAATATCCACTACTTGAAGTGAAAATGTCCTCGGGCTAAACACTGACCTCACACTCAGAGAAAATCTGCACTTTGTTCTGCACTTTGTCGTGCAAATTATAAATAAAAATCCATGTTTCCTTTGTTGTGCTTCGGTATAATTAAACATTTAATAGGTATGTACGTAAGTATTTTCACTTTATGTTACTTTAAGCTTCTACTTCACTACCTACTGATAACTTTACTTTGCAGATTGAGATTAATAACAGAATATATCATGATTTATTATTATTTTTTCATTTCTGGGCAGTAGTAGCAATATATAAAATAATTTAAATGTTCTCCTCCTTTACCAGCTAAACATTCATGCATCAATAATTAAAATACTATAATATTCTGCAGAATGAGGACTTTTACTCTTGTAATTTTATTTGTAACTGAGTATTTCTACATTGTAATATTACTACTTTTACTGAAGTAAAGCATCCAAGCACTTCTTCCAGCACAGTGTCGCCAAAATAAAACTAGAAATAGACAATTACATGCTGTTTAATTTGGTTTTTGTCTTAAAGCTAGATTCTGACAGGAAACATTTATGTGTATAATGCCATCGTGACATATTTGCTATGTGAATATATATATTTTTTAAATTGATTGAAAAATTGATTGGAAAATTCTGAAGAAATTCAGAAAAGATTCAGAAAAGATTCAGAAAAGATTCAGAAAAAATTTAGAAAAAATCCCTAAAAAATCCATTAAAAAAAAAAAAAACATTAAAAAAACATTAAAAAAGTACATTAATAATACATTAAAAAATATATTATAAAAATACATTATAAAAATACATAAAAAATATCAGAAAGAAAGAAATTCAGAAAAAATTCAGAGAAAATTCTGAAAAAAATCAGAAAACATCCTGAAAAAATCTGAAAGAATTCTGAAAGAATTTTGAAAAAATTCTGAAAAAAATCTGAAAGAAATCCGAAAAATACATTAAAAAATGTCTGAAATATATACAAAAAATATGTGAAGAAAATCTGTTAAAAAAAAACGAGATTCACATTATTTAAGGGGAATATGATTAGATTGAATGGCTATTGTCTGGTCTACTTCGTAACTTGAAAATAAATATGAATGAAGAGTTAAACAGATAAAAGTCATTCTTAAAATAAAAAAAACAACAATAGTTTTATTGCTACTCTCTGGATTGCACACAAAACAAAACAGGATTTAGGAAAATAAATAAAGATAAAATATAATTTTTTGCAAAAGCACCCTTCAAATAAAAAGTCATATTTCATTTTGAAAATGCTTGATTGCATGTTATGTATCCATTAACTTTTCAAAGCATGACAGAAATCTACAGCCTGTATGGAAATGTGTTTTTGAGTTTATTAAAGGAGCAGTGTTGTGCAGGCAGGTGGCGTCCCCTGCTGGCTGCAGCACGTCATGTGTTGTATGTTCACAAAGACGATTTTTATGCAACAAGTGTTGTGTTTGTTTGCAGTTTTCCTCTGCAGGGTTAAAGGGATATTTCTCTTTTCTGTGGTAAGTATAGTAACCTGTGGTGTTGCATTTCAGGCAGTGAAAGTTGTTTTTGTGTACTTCTAACATCTACATAGTTAGTTAGGAACCTTTGTTTTATATGTACGAACTTCTTTCTACGAGAACTACATGCACTGTCCTTTTCTTATGTTGGACACCACTGCACCTGCTTTTTACAGGTTTTCCACTGCAGCAGATGTTCAAGCCACTTTGACTGAAATGTGAAGAGGAGGCTGGAAGAAATGTCATGTAAAGGCTTTGTCTTCTACAATTACCTGTAAAGTCAAGTTACATTTCACTGACATAACAATACGTCTGTACGAGTCTGTGTTCCCTTCTCTTAATATTAGTTTGTGTCCCTTATTGTTTTAAATGTTTGTCAACTGGATGCTAACCCTCAATAATAGATGACGTTTGGTATAATAAATCTGTGTTATTCTGCACTGAGTTTATGTTTTTATCTTTTATTTACAGCTGTTTTAACTTTACATTGACTTTACATCTACATCTTTCACATTCATTTGTCATATTCTTTTGTGTTGTTTCTTTATGTTCATATTTTTTTAATGTACACTTATCTTACTGTGTTTATGTTGTACACCAATACACAAAAACTAATTCCTTGTATGTGAAAACCTACTTGTTAATTAACCTGATTCTTTGTTGGATATATGTATGTATATACAGTATATATATACACGTATATCTCTGCAGTCTCTTTTATGTTTTTACATAACAATTTCATGGAATATTATAATCAAGGACAAAGAAAAAACGAAAAAAAACGTAAATAAACCTGAAAACAAAAATAAATAAATAAATAAATATAACTGCAGAGAAAAAATACAATGCAATTTTATATAAAAATAATACTTTTTGCAAAATAAATCTATGCCTTTTACTAAATGTTTTAAAACTTTCTCTTGCATGTATAAGTGTTGTTTCACCTGCATGTCTGCATTTTGTATTGTATGTATACATATATATACATATATATATATATATATATATATACATACATATATATATATATATATATATACACACACACATATATATATATATATATATACACACACATATATATATATATATATATATACATATATATATATACATACATATATATATATATATA
>CALSCE010010636.1:1052493-1069995 GCA_943593645.1 Bovichtus variegatus | reverse complement strand
TGGGAGAGATGGGAGAGGAGGTGGGAGAGATGGGAGAGGAGGTGGGAGAGATGGGAAAGGAGGTGGGAGAGATGGGAGAGGAGGTGGGAGAGATGGGGGAGGAGGGAGAGATGGGGGAGGTGGGACACATGACCCCACGCTGCACAGGATGTCATTTACTGACATTATCCCCTCACAGACGTCAAGGCTCTGCGTAAGATCCGTTTAAATTAAAGATATTGTACTTTAGAATATTTATATTTAATGTTTTTAATATTATATGAGCATATTTCTGTTTATACAGAATGAGCTTTTTCTGAATTTGCACCCAAAATGCTCAAAGCTGTTATTTATAATTCTCGACCGGCAGGGAGGCGGAAATAAAGGCGCAGAGAAAACTAAACAATACGAACACAAATCACAGAAACACTGATTTGCACGGGACTAATGTCATAACTTCTACCTCGTTTTTTTGTGAAATATGGAAGTTAATTGATGGATTTTCTTCACTTCACAAATTCACACGGGATTAAGGGGCAAAACTATCTGAAAACATCTGTTTACAAAGAATAATAACGTCCTGTAACATAAGATATTCCTGTATTAGTCCCACAACGTGTAGTGTCACAGCACTACAAGAGGAAGTACAAAGTGAGGGAACACACACACATGCATTTGACCTAAAGCTGCTCTATTTCATACACTTCTGCACAAACAGACTCAGAATAGTGAGGCGAGTGTGTGTGAAGGAGATGGATTATTCTGCACGAGTTGAGACTTTTCTCCGCTTTATGATGGAGGCATGTGAGAAGAACTTCAGGGGAGCTCGGCCTGAGTCATTGATGGACAAATGATCTTTAAGACGTGCAGTACAAACGTTGCATGTTTACACTAAGGAAGCACACTAAAGTGAGCGGAGCTGAGGTGCTGGGCTGTAAGTGACTGTGCCAGCTGAGCACTGACAGACGAGTTATTCTGAGGGTGAAGCGCCACCATCTCCTAATATAGCGCTCTGCTCTCCCTCGCTCTCCCTGTGCGAGGGATGTGAATCCTTTAGTTACCGGCTGTTTGATTCCTCACATATTATAGTTAGACTGACGGAGGAGATCCTCTCCGTCAGAAGCTGTGATGTCGGGAGGTCAGGTGGGGTCGTGACCTTTGACCCTCTGACCCTGTACACAGCTCCAGAGCTTTAACTTCTTGTGTTGCTCCCTCATTACGTTAGCCGTATATGAGCTGCATGTTGCTCAGGAAGCTTTCTGATATCGGCAAAACTCAAATGTTGAACTTGTTTTGGGTAAAAAGTGACAGAAATGTGTAAAATGACAGGAGGCCCAGCACCAAAAATAACATTTATCAGATCAAATGAAGCAACATTAACTTATATTTCTTTATTTTCCTCATAACTGACTCTGTCATGCGCTATATTAGTCGCTATTTATGCACTCGGGCAGCGTATTTACATTTAAAAGTACAAAAGATAATTTTTGGGAGTTTTGCAGTAAAAGACCAAAAGTCATCACATAAAATAACAAACTCATGCATGTTTAATATGGAATCAGAGTCAGGACATGGTTAGCTTAGCTTAGCATAAAGACTTGAAGCAGGGGGAAACAGCTAGCATGACTCTTTTAAAGTTATTAAACACACCTGCCGACACCTCTGAACACACTGATTAAATGAGATTCTTAGTGAACTTGAGGAAGTTTCATTGAATGTCAGCATTGCCGTACAACTTTTCTAATAACACGTGAATATAAACAGGGCTTTTGACTTAATCCGCCCATCTTCTGCAGTATCTCTGACTATAATCCAGATACCAGATACAGTGCGGGAGCAGGTTTCGTCTGTGCTGGTGTCAGTTGTTACGTTTATCTTGTTAGCAGACGCAGCGACACGCTGCTGCCGTGCAGCTCAGCGAGGACCGCGTTCTGTAAAAACTTTGGAAATGTCAGCCTCTCTATCGGTTGTCATATGGCGCCTGTGATGCATGTAATCAAAGCCCCTGATGATCCAATTAGCATGCTACAGTAGCATGTATGTTCGTTTAACTTTATGGTTTTCAAAAACATTGTGAGTTTTCTTACATTTTCTCACTTTGCTCGGGTGTTTTTGTAAATATACGGCTGCGTAAAAGTTATCTTAGCTCATCTGTTGAGCTCACGTTTCACTCAAAATGCAGAAAGCTGCCTTTTTAAACTGCTGAACATCATTAACAATGATTTAAACGTGGAGTTTAAAGTTTGAAGTAATCTTCAAATGTACTCAAACAGACTTTGGGGGACAGTTTCACGACCAGAAACATCAAACACGCCGGGTTTCCTTCACTTTTCTTTTAAAGCTTCTACTGGTTTTTGTGTAACTGTGATTACTTGTGTCCAATAGTGAAGTGAATTACGTTTGCAGCTTGGTCCTTAACATCTTTGCTCCATATGGAGCTCAGTGCAACCTGCGCCTTCAGCTGCAGACTGATGCATGACGTGGCCTGAAGCTGAAAGTGATCCAGCTGCACTCCGTACGCCGCCGCAAGCTGATATGTTTAGCTTCCTGCAGCCACGCTGAGCTGCAGAAACAGGTGCTGCGGTTTATTTCTGGAGGCAGGATCGGGGCTACGTGGCACACTTCAACCTGAGACGGATTTAAACTTGACATCAACAGCTGATCTTCCGACTAAGAAGAAAAACAAATGCAGGTTTTTATATGTAACGCACGCCGTGTTTCGGTCATGTAACCACACGTTTGTGTTCTCCCCCCTCAGGGCGACCAGGAGGTGAAGGCCGTCGCACCCAGCAGCGAGCCAGCAGAACCCGGCGGCAGCACTGGCGCCAGAGCCGAGGTGGAACCGGACAAGTTTGAGCTCCCTCCAGAGTCGGATGAAGAGTACATGGTGGTGGAGGAGGCGGCGGAGTCCTCGGCGGCCAGCCGCATGAAGAAGACGGGGCTGACGCGCATCGAGAGCTTCAAGGCAACCTTCTCCAAGGAGAACATGAGCAAGACCCGCGAGAACCTGGGCACCAAGGTCAACAAGTTCGGGGAGCGCATCGTGACGGCCGAGAGGCGCGAGAAGATCCGCCAGTCCGGCGAGAGGCTGAAGCAGTCGGGCGAGAGGCTGAAGGAAACCATCAGCAAGAACGTCCCCGCCAAACTCAACCTGAAGAAGGAGAGGACTGTGGCGGAGGGCCAGGAGGGGGCCGAGGGCGCCACGGAGGGAGCCGCACCCGTCCCTCCTCCCAAGGGCCGCAAGGGCAGCCCAGAGGCCGCCAAGGAGGCCGATGATGAGGGCAAAGCGGAGGAATCGGAGGTGCCGATGTACGACATGAAGCAGCTATCGTAAACTGAGACATGACGAGATCTGGGCCGTTTTCTTTGGACCACGAGGGAGCGGACAAAGTTTTTAAAGACCGCAAGAGTGCAAATAATGAAGATTAACATTTGTTTGAAGGAAAGCAGAGAACAGGCCGGTCACAGATCTGACGGAACATCCTGAGTTCTGGACATTTATTATCAAATCAGCAGATATATATGTAGGCGTTTTGTTTTCAATAAACACTGACTTTGGAAAATGAACAAGAGTTCAGCGTTTTCCAGCATCACACCGCGGCTGTTCGCCTGTTTCTGCATGTCGGAGAGGTTGAAGTGTGGGATGATAAAACTGGAACGTTTGGTTGTTTTGCACTCAGTGAAGGGGAAATGATTAAAGTTTAAAGGTTAAATCGAAATAACTAATTAGTGTTTGGAGGCCTGTTGGTACAGAAAGCTGCTGCATAAGAAGTGGACACAGTTAGGATATCACTGAATCCAGTCCTGGCTCAGGTCCTGGTCACCAGAGGACCCGTAAACACCTCCACGAGGGCTTCAGTCATCAAAAGTATTCACTTAATATGATAGAAAACAGAGAAAAGCAGCAGATCTCCAGATTTGAGAGGCTGAAAACAGGTTTTTGCACGAAATAAGTCACTTTAACGATCATCAAAATAGTTGTCGATGATTTTTCTGTCGACGTATCAACCACTTACTGTTCTGACAGCTGAGAGTTTTAAAATCTGTGTTCGATGGAACATTTACAGACACAGGAAGTCACTGATAAGGTAGTTAAATAAATAAAAACAGGAGTATTTTCGAAAGTCTTCACCTTTACATCAGTAACATCCTTCTAAGACAAGGTCACGGAAGTCCAGGTTAAAAAGTCTTTAATTATTGCTTATTAAACATCTAAATAATGGAATAAAATAATATCTAAAATGTGTATTGTATAACGTTTTAGTGTGTTAGTGTTACACATGGGTGAGAATAAGTCTTGTAGCTAAAGCATTAGCCTTAATAAAGACAAGAACTTGCGATTTATTTTGAAGGAAATGAACTGTTTGCGTAAAGAGAAGAGCTGACTAAATGCTGAGTGCTTTTATTCTGAAGGAAATGAACTGTTTGCGTAAAGAGAAGAGCTGACTAAATGCTGAGTGCTTTTATTCTGAAGGAAATTAACTGTTTGCGTAAAGAGAAGAGCTGACTAAATGCTGAGTGCTTTTATTTTGAAGGAAATTCACTTTTTGTGTGAAGAGAAGAGCTGACAGAATTCTGAGTGCTTTTATTTTGGGGCAGGAGTCTCAAAGCAAAGTGATTTCATAACACACACATCTTTAGAATTTACTGTTAAATAGATTATTGTTTATATATTTTTTTGCCCCGTTTTCAATGTGCCCTAGTCTCTTATTTTGAAGTAATCATTTAATTTTAGATAAAAGCATAAAAAGTGGTTTTGTATTTTACATCACGTGAAGCTGAAAATAAGTCAGTGTTCTGCCCGACGACAGTGATGTTTGTTCTGTAAAGCTTGATGTTCTGAAACATTTTTACAGTGTTGTTGTTGTTTAGCTTTGCTTGTTGAGTGACTGCATGGCCCTCGTTTGTCGGAAATATTAAGATATTACATTAAAGCAGGTTTCTGTTTGTTGTCATGTTGAGAAAATAAAAGTTCACTTGATTCATTTCTGTAACCAAAGTGAAGTGTGCTCTTTAATAATTACTCAGTGAATTTAACATGTATTTATATAATATTAATGATATATATCTATGATATATTTCCTTCAATCGACAACAAAAACACACAATTAATAAAGAGTATTAGGGATTTAAATTAACCAAACGACCCTTAAGTTTCTTCTGAATATAATAGTTGTATTTCTTCTATTTTTAACCCTTCAAAATAAATTTTAAAATAAATAAATCACCGATTTAGTTCACCAGTAAAAACATTTTTCTGGATTTATTCCTAAATCTCACACAGTATCGTGAATCTACACAACATTATTTAACAACATTTAATAAAAAATTTAGGAATTATAGAGAAATAAAGCTACAACTACATTTTTACTCCCGACAGAGAAACGACTGTATTGATAAATATTCTGAATGTTAAGTAAAAATGTTAAAATGTTGTTTTACAATCTTTCTGTGATTTTAGGTGTATTTTTGTGTATTTTTTTTACACATTTTTAATCTGAATATTCCCAATTTTGTTTCCCAGTTTGTGTTTAATATTTTTTATGAGTATTTCTTTTGAGAATAGTGACAGGTATGTCGTGTTTGGGAGTTTTTACAGTGTACAGGCTTTGTTCAGCTTAAAACAAGTTAGATTTAGGACTTTTTTGATGCCACTTGGAATTAAATTTAAGATCATTTTTATAATAACTCCCCCCCACACACACACACACACACACACACACACTATCTGGATCTAAGTGGCGTTAAATTATTATTTTTTAAACAATAATTTGGGGATTTTCCAATACAACGTCTGAGCATTTTATGAAAGTTAATTCTATTTTTAGATTAATCCATTAAATCTGCGGGAGAGTCAGCGCTCTCTGTGATGGAGACTCAATACTAAATGAGCTCAAACATTTATATTGATACTGATAAATAAATCTATTTGCAGGACATTAGATATTTTTCCTGAGTCACCTGGATAATAAAAACAGAGACAACAAAGAAAAACAAAGATACTCAAAAACCAAAAGCTTTTTGTGGCGGGGATCATCTAAACTGATTATGACATGAAACATGACTTTCATGACTAAAACATGAAAATAAAATGTACCCATTTGTTCCTTTAAAAACTACAATCATGGCCGCCGCTGCAGCGGTGCATGGAGCATCACTTGCAGTCGCAGAGCAGCGCGGCGCCTCTCAGAGTCCAGTGCTCCGCGGGCTGAATGCTCCGCAGCTGCAGGGAGAAGATGAAGTTCAGGTCGGTGCGACGCGGTTTCTTATAGACCGGGCACGAGTACAGGCTGACCACCCCGCCGGGCTGCCGCTTACTGTCGGCCATGTTGGCTGAGCTGACGGCGTAGACGTGGACCACGGGGAGGGGAGTGAAGAGGACCTGAGGAGGCGGCAAAGAGCTCATTGTATTATTGTTAATTATTTATCAGTACTTATTGCCATTTAAATGTATCATTACTTTTTAATTTATTTTATTATTTATTTTTCATATTTATGGCTTTCTATCTTTTATATTTTTTTCAATTTTCTTTACTTTATTTTGTTATGAATGTTTTCTTAAATATTATTTTACACAAATAAAATTTTTTGCATTTTATTATTTTTTAAATTTTTTTATATTTTCTTTAAAATTTTATTTTTGTCTTTAGTTCTTTTAGATTTTTTTATTTTTTTTTTTTACATTATTGTACCTAATGGGTTTGTTTACATTATTTATTTCGTTTAATTTTATTATATACTATTTACTATGACATTCATTATAATTTGTTATTTTATTATTTGTTTTACATAATTCTGTTATCGACATATTTTCTTATTCATGTTTTCTATTATTTCATATTATTTTCACAATTGTTTTATTTATTTTTTATAATTTTAGAAGTTTTTAAATAATTGTTTTCACTATAACATTTTTAATACCTTACTTTTTATTGAATTTTTTAAATGATACATTTACCATCAATTAATATACTTTTACATTATAATTTATCATAAAATGTTTTAATTGTTTGAGTTGAATTGACTTTTATTTTAAATCGCCGACACACACTAACCTTTGGCGGGGCCTCAGAGAGTTTGGCGCTGCGCCGGTCCCATCCCGCCCCGTCCAGGAAGAGGCCGTAGATGTAGACTCCGCCCACATCCTGTGGGGGCGGAGCCGACACGTCCTCCCTCATCATCTTGGTGACGTCGTTGCTCAGGGTGACGGTATCCAAGGCCCAGCCCCTGGACAGGTTGGCGCGCGTGGTCTCCTGGCGCATGGCGGTCAGAAACCCCTTAGAGGAAAAACACCAGAGTAAAGATGGCGGCACGAGACCCGATTGTTTCTAAACTCTTCTTCTTCGCAAGTTGCAGCCGACCTGAGGGTTGAAGAAGCCGGTGAGCCAGAACTGGTCGGGCCGGCCGGCGCCGATCCAGCCGGCAAGCTGCTGGTTCCTCTCCAGCAGCTCGCTGAACCAGAAGCCCAGCGTCGCCGACGGCCAGCTGATCCGTAGCCACAGGCGGGGGATCAGAGCGTCGAACGTGCAGTCGAGAGCGTCGCGCAGGTCCTCCGACATGATGATGGTGCCTGTTTACACGCACAAAATACTCCCGTAAAAAGGTGGTGAAAGGAGAATCAAGAATGTTAATAACTAATTAAAATGTCATGAAGCAATATTACACATATATCACATATTATTATTATACATAATAAACAGCATTTTAGAATGTTTGTTGTATGTAATGTGTTCCCATGATGCATCAGATTTCAAGTATTGAAATGTATTTCTATTATACGTACATGTTAAATAAACTTGTAAATAAATAGATAGTAGAGTATTAGCGTGTGGGTGTGTGACTGACCGTCGATGGCCAGTCTGAGGTCGGTGAGCGTGCTCCGTACGCTGCTGATGACGCGCTGCATGCAGTCCACTTCCTGTCGCAGGAAGATGTTCATTGGCTGAAGCGGACCCATCTTCTGCAGCTGACCTTTGACCTTGAAAACACTCAGATACTCAACATATCTGCAGAGGAATTTATGACGTGTGATTAATTATGCAACATGAAATCACCTTGTGTGTATTTTTCTATATTTATACTGACGGGTTCATTTAACACGTTAAGTCTCGTGTGGAAGTAAAAAAGAATTTCAACTTCCGTTTCTTCTCTTAAACCTCGAATATTCTCCAAGATTATAAAGCGAGTTTCTCTTTTAAATATTGTGACATTATTCTCAGAGAATTTCTTTTTATTCCTCGCAACTTTAAGACTTTATAATCTCAGAGAATATATATATATATATATATATTTTTTTTTTTTTCTGGTAAATTTGTGAGGTTTTTTTTCTTGCACATGTACGAGGCAAAGCTCGGAAATTCTGACTTTGACTGATTTTTATATAACATTGCCTCATTTTGGTCAACAAATCAAACGACTGCTATGTATGCAAAATAATAATAATAAGAGAAACAATTTGAACTTTTTTACACAAAGTTCCTACATTTTAAGGTTAATTAGATTTAAGAGGTTTTTTTAATCTTACGATAAAAGCGAGAAGCATTTGCTAAAATAAATAAATAAATAATACATTTTACAAATTATTTTGAGATTTTAGAATACAACGTCGGAAAGAAATTATGTGATGGCATTTTTTTACTTTTGAAGGATTGATTCAAGACATTAAAATACCAGTTCAGGCTTTATTTTTAGATGAATGAATGAAATGTAAGGACAGACAGACAGCTACAGGACTCTTTCTGTGAGCCGTGTGAAATGTGTGTTTCTTCGTCTGTATTGTGTAAAACACCTTGTGCTGCACGTAGTCCGGCGGGAGCTTCTCCAGCATCTCGCCGGCGAGTCTCTGCACGCAGGCCTCCCTGGTCTCGCCGGCCCCGCCCCCGCCGTCCTTCGGTTGGATGTTGATGATGGTGCCGAGCGTCTCATTGGCCAGGTTGGTCTGGTAGGTGATGTCAGCGTTGGGGTGGAGCCCAAAAACCTGCAAAGAGAAAGACGAAGGTTTAATGAGGAAGTTGCTGGGTGTCTGGATTGTTTGGGTGATTTTTGTCTTTTTATTTTGCTCATTTAATTGAGTAAAGATATAATATGTAACATTTCTGCATTAAAATATGTAAAAACAACAGCATTATTTTCTACATTTAGTCGAGTTATGTACCAGAGAAATGTGTGATTTTAATGAAGGTCACAGTGGGCTTCACAGGACGACATATTAGGGTCATTGTGGGGAAAAATATCAATTAAATTAAAATTATTTTAGAAAGAATTCCAGCGCAGGGGAAGGGGGTAATGTCCCAGGAAAAAAAATTCTGAATTTATGTTATTAAAGCCGTATATTTACGAGAAAAAACATCGCTTTCTCTTCAATGTACCACTTTAATCTGAGAGAATATATCTTTATCATATATCACCCCGCTCACAAATTCTACGTTTATTTCAGCTAGTCTTAGTTCAGTGAAAGAGAGAAACTTGAATTCAGAAAGTTTAATATGTAGAATAGAAGTAAGAATATTTAATTTCTTGATATTTTGTGATCTTATTATGTTTATTTATAGACTAAAATAAGCTATGAGAGGCAGTGGAACGTAGTGAACAAATATATATTTGACTTATTCCTGCACTTCATTATGTTGCTGCACCATTTCATTTGCACTGCATGTTGCAGGAGCCTGGAATTTAGGATTTTGTGCATATGACCACAAAGCCTTTGAATGGTGAGCGTGCTCCGACCTCAGGCGAGTCGAGCAGCGGCAGGGCGTCGATGTGCTGCAGGACGTCCTGCACCGTCTTGGCCCCACCGGGGAGGCTGTAGCCCCGATAGAAGCAGAAGTTGTCGCTGAAGGTGCTCTCGCTGAACCAGACGTGAGTGAAGGTGTTGAGGAGACGTTTGTCCAAGTCGTCCGTCACCCGGCCGCCATACTGGACCTCACCTGCGCATGGACACAAAGACATCTGATAAACTAAGGATCTGATGTCGGGAGCAGCGCCACTGAAGAAGCTTTGCTCCATAGCACTGTGACTGCACTTTAAGTATGCACTGGTCTCAATACCAACTAAAAACAAACCAATAACTCCCATTTACTCCAACATCTCTCCTTGATTACTTCAGACTTCTGTCAAGAAGCTAAACAGCTCATAATTCATCTAATATCTATTTTATACAACTGGATTTATTCAAGTTTCTCACCAGAAACTGCTTTTTACAAGATTACATTTGAACACATCATGATACCGTTATAATTTAAACTGAATAGAGCCTGAACGCACCACAGTGCAACTCTATGGAACCTCGCTCCACCGGCTGCTAACAACTAACAGCTAACAGCTAACAGCTAACAACTAACAACTAACAGCTAACAACTAACAGCTAACAGCTAACAGCTAACAACTAACAGCTAACAACTAACAGCTAACAACTAACAGCTAACGTTAGCTAGTGCCCTGCAGGAACAAGTACGCCACGCTTTCAGAATTTGGGCATCATCTTGGTCCAGAAGAATCGGTTCTCCTGAAGAACCTAACCCTGGTGATGGATGAAGGAGTAGAACTTAGAGGACTGACCCAGCATGTAGCGCAGGCAGCTCCAGTCGACTCCTCTCTTCGAGTGCAGGTCGTCCAGGTGGTTCTGCACAAACTGCATGCTGGAAGTGAAGTCTGCCTGGTTGAACTCGTAGGGGATGTTCCAGCCGAGAGGACCGAACTTACGACGCTCCTGCAGGAGAGAGAAGGGAAGAAAAACTATCAACTCCTGTCAGTTAATTTCTGTGGGAATCATATTCGCAGAGACTTTAAACTAATGAATCATTATAATTCTGAGGGGATTTAAAAAGCGCAGCGTGTAACCGGACCTGCACGGTAGTGTGCAGGAAGGCCACAGCGTACAGCAGAGGTCTCCACTGAGGCAGGCTGCTGATCTCCAGCTGATCCTGAGTCACAGCACTGAACGTCCTCTTCAGACCAGCTTTCATCCCTGGTGGGGACGGAAGACGGCAGAATTATGAATAAGCGGCTTATTATAATGAAATATCTGTTAAAGAGCCGGAGGAGTTTCTCACCAAGAGGAGGTTCGTTGGTGAACTTGATGGAGGACTGAAGGAAGGTGATGGGGAATCTGCACACACAATGTTTTCACCAGTTTTTATTTCATTTTTGTCTAAAGTATGTCCTGCACACACATACATACAGAATACACAGCTGTAGAACGGTTTAGGTATTTGTCCTCTTTCACAACGAGCCTGAAGAACTCGGTCAAATATTTAAAGGACGTTGTTGTTTAAGTTTAAATGACGTTGTTGTTTAAGTCTACGTGTGAAAAACAAGAGATCCATCTTCTGGAAGTTTCTGACGGAAATTCCCGCCGTCTCATTCAACTAAAAACTCCAAAACCGGAATTAATTTATTTTATTTGTATTTGTTTTATAACCAGGAAGTGTTGCTTTAGTTAAAATTATATCACTTTCATTATAATTATTTTGATTATTAAAATAATAAAAGAAAATCATGATTATTTTTGTTTTACTTCACGATAATAACCCTGACACACAACACACTACACACACACACACGAATCCTCAGTGTGTTATTTGTCCCGTGTTACCTGGCGTGCACGTCGGTCGTCAGCCACACCCGGAAACCTTTGTGCACGTTCTCTGGCGTCGCCGCGGTGACCGTCTCCAGCAGCTCGTCCAGGAAGTCCAGTCCCAGGTGGCAGTTCTGGAGGAGGAGCCAGCCGCCGTCCGTCATGCTGCCGGCCAATAGCCTGCGAGCGTGAACCTCCTGGCCCTGCCCCATGGAAATGGGACTGCATGGTGCCCCCTGCAGGCAGAGAGCAGGATCATCTCTTGGCCCTCACGCTGACCATAATGTTTTATATCCAACGTTAGTTATTTTTTTACCAGAAGACTTCCAGGTTTTTTAAAAGCAGCAACTGATTTTTAGGCTTTTGAAAAAAAAAATTTGAAGTATTTTGAATCATCGATTTTCACCTGTTATTTATATTAAAAAAACAGTGAAATACACTCCTGGGAGAGTAATTATAATGAGCCCTATTTATATTCTACCTCAATTATCTGAAATATGGATCCTTTAACTTGATCAATCCTTGCTTTACTCCTCTCTTCCCTCTCTGAATCCTTTCATTTACTAACCTTATTGATGCATTTCCCACCTTGTTCTTGGCCAGTCTCTCTATATTTTCAGTCGGGTCCGAGCCCATGGACAGCAGACAGACCATCGGCGTCCTGGTGTTGCTCTCTGCCAACATGGCGTCGAGGTCCAGAACCAAACCTTCAGCGTACTGCTGACCCAGAGAGTCCGAGATGTAGCGGCGCGCCTGGTCGACACACACAAACACAAACCGCACTTTATTCTCGCTGGCGGACGTGTGTATTTTCCGCAAAAGTATACAACCAAATGGCCTTAAATTAACGTATTATGGTTAAAGTGATACCATTACATTGTGAAGAATAACTCATCAGGAGAGGGTGAAAGATTGTTGAATTAATAAAGTGTAAAGAAAGTGTGTGTTCTCCCCAGCAGGCTGCACATTAGATTAGTTAGTACTAAGCACACCAGCGCAGTTTATTCCCTGTGGTTTGTGTTCTTTTATAACCCGAGAGAAAGTGTTATCAGATAGTAGTGTGGAAGGAAACTTTAGCAGGAAAGATTGAAGGTTGATGTTCAGAGTCTGTGACGTTACTGAAGAATGAGGTATTAATTTAACCTTTTTCCTCCAAGGATAACACAGGACAAAGGATTTACAGAGCAGATACGTATGCTGCAGCAGACACATGTGTTTTATTCCAGTTCAGCTGGACTAAATGTTTATTAATATATAATATAGTATAATAATAAGCTTGAACTTTTAGCATTAAGTAACTTCACTACAGCAGAGTCTGAAGCGTCCGTGTGGTCTTAGTTAGGTTTGCCCTGCTTATGTTTATGTCCTGCAGAGTTTAGCCGTCAGACCTGAGCCGTGGTTCGGTCCGGACACCAGCTCCGGATGAGCAGAAGCTTGCGGAAGGTGTTGAGCTTTTCCTCGTACCCGTCGGGCAGTGTGGCATCCTCTGGCGTCAGATGGTCGAACCACGTCCTCCAGGCACGCTCGCTCTGGCTCACCTGGACACGAGGGAAGGAAACTTCTGTAGGTCTGTGTGTTCCAGCTTTACCTGCTCTAACGGAAGTGGATCTGGGCTCTACCTGCATCAGGATCTGGGTGAACGGCGGCAGGCCGGAGAGCTGCACCAGGTTGAGCCAGGTCTGATCCAGGATCCAGCGCCGGGGTTTGGATTCGACAGAGTTCAGATCCAGAGAGGCTCCGCCTACACACACAGACAGCATTAAATGTGAAGTCACTGTGGGGGGTGGGGGAATGACGGAGAGAGGAGGAGGGGCGTGTGACCTTTGACGAAGGTAAGCACCTCGGGGTGCGAGATGTTTCCGGCCTGGAGGTCGATCTTCAGAGCCAGCAGCAGAGTGAACAGCAGTTTGTGCTCCTCATACAGACTCCTGGCTGTGTAACAGTAAACCTGAGGGAGGGACAAGGGACTCCGCTTACACCTGCACGTCAAACTCTCCCCCCAGCCAACTCTGGGGGGCTTGGAGTTCTACAGGGAATGCAGACCATGCACTTAGACTGTCGTTTTTAAAGCATCTAGTTTGGCATTTTGCCCGTGGCCATCTTGGTTTTTAGGAACAGCAGTGACTCGAGAGGGTGGAGCTGAGTACATAAGTACAACAGAACGCTGAACACAACATTTTTAGGCAACCAAAGTGTTACAATGAACTTTCATGAAGTGAAAACACAAACTGTGAAAGAGCTGTGGGACGAAAACACGGACACTCCGTGGTAACGACCTGTCAATCACAAGGTCGCCCCGCCCTAAAGCACACGCTGCTTCATCCTCTATTTTACTCTCAACGGGACATAATTTACTAAATGAACATTATGCTGTGTTGAAGAAGAATTGAAACTACAGACTGAGATAAACTCATCAGGAAAATGTTTACTGAGCTAATAAATCAAGAGAGAAGTAGGAACATTTTCTCATAGACTTCTACAGAAGCAGGGGAGTCGCCCCCTGCTGGTGAACAGCACCTGGTAGGTGAGGAAGTTGATGATGTTGCTGATGCGTTTGGAGGTGAGCTGCGACTTGGCGGAGCGCTGCATGGACGAGTCGAAGAGCCCCAGGAACTGCCGCAACGACGTCTGGTACATGATGTTGACCAGCGACATCTCCACGATCAGGAAGTAGAGGATGCTCCCCCTGGTGGCCGCCGGCCGGTACTCCTCCCTCGCCTGGTTGATCTTCACCTCCGTCTCCGCCGCAACCGACAGCTTCTCACTCACCTGGGAGAAACCCTGCTTTATATTCTGCTGGATGGCGGTGAATGAAGTACGTTACCAGAGAGCCGGCGCACAGACGGAGGCAGTACCTCCTGAGCTGTGGTCTTGGTGACCCTCAGCACCTCGATCAGAGCCTGGTCCTCCACTAAGGACCCCTGGGTGCTGGTCAGCCTGAACAGCAGACTGTCCTCCAGCTCCTGCATCTTCCTCTTGTTGGAGGTCACCTCCTCTAAGAGCTTCACTCGCTCCGCCTCCAGCTCCTGACATTTAGGATTTGAGCAGATATATTTGAACAGGTATTGAGCAGCATGTTTTACATCGTTACACATTTTATCACAACTGTACAAATCTGCTGATTCAGGAGACGATCCTTGTTATAGGAAAAGGTAAGTTTGACTCAATCTAAAAATCGAATTTACGCTGGTATCAACTGACAAATCGGACTGAAAAACTAGAAAAGATTAATGACTTAAAAGATAATTCTTTGGTCTTTTTGTGCTTTTATTAGTACAGCTGAAAACCAACTGTAGACTGTCGTACTGGAACGAGCTTTGTCCGTTTGGCATTTTGCCAACTTTCGCTAACTTTCTCTTAATGTGTGCTTACGATCTGGCGCCTGGTTGATCTATTTTTTAAAAGGCTGACGCGCAGAAACAGAAATAATAATAATATAATAACAAAGAAACAGTAAAATCCAGGCAGAGGGCTGAAGGCTGTGTATTTGCGTTGAACTAACTAACTGCAGTGACCTGTTTCTCCAGCAGGATGACCCGTGCCAGCAGCTGGTCCTCCAGGCCGCGCTGGGTGACGGTGAAGTCAACCACAGCCGTCCTGGCGCTGACCTCCGGGCTGTACGCCGGGTTGGCCAGCTTGGTGGTGATGTAGAGCGTGAAGCCCTTCATCACATCCACCTCCTTATCTCCTACCTTCACCTTCACGGAAGAAATCCTGTTAACGCTTGTTTTTTTCTTGGAAAATTAATGTATATAGTTTATATATATGTATTTATTTGCAAGAGTAGAGAGGGGATATAGGTTTTAAATTCATGTAGAAGAAAGAATAAAAGTCACAGATGTCCCACTTTATAAGTTGATCCAGACTTGATGTAGTTTTTGTCAAGTATGTTGTCCAGGATGGGGTCCAGTTCCTCCCCTACGTCCTCCAGCAGCAGAGGGCGCCCCAGAGACAGACTGTCCTCCAGATGGGAACGGAAATATTTATGGTTCAGAGACGTCACCTGGAACACAGAAGAAGACAATGTCAGGAAAATACCAAGTGACAACTTCCGGGTCTGAAAAGCTAAGCCCATAGGGAACTGCCGTAAACCTGCATTCTCTCTAGAATGCATCAGGGGGCAAATCTTGTGGTTGCAAAAAGAAGTCTGACTGTATAGAAGTCTATGAGAAAATAATCCAAAAATGACGGCCAAAAAACCAAGATGGCGACATCCAAAAACCAACATGGTAACGGCCAAAAACTAAGATGGAGACGGTCAAATACAGCAGGATGGCGGCACTCTAAACAAACAAGATGCCGACAACCAAAAACAAAAATTGCGACGGCCAAAATGCCAAACTTGAGGTAGTCCACAAACCATTGGGTGATTTTTACATCCACTTCTTATATACAGTCTATGGTTAGCACTCTAACTCATTTTGACGTCCCGTGTCTTTGATTGGTTTGTACTTCTCACCAGCAGTGGGCGTGTGAGGATGTCTGCGCTCACCTGCAGGCCTCTCTCTCTGTTCTGGATCCAGGTCTTGCCCTGGCCCTGGGGGTCGATCAGCAGCGGGTAGCGTGATGCCTTCGTCACCACGATGCCGTTCTGGATGGACAGGTCGTCGCTGGGTAAACCCTGCAGGCTCCACTCGCTTACTGTACCGTGCTCCACCATCAGATCGATCACATTCAGGTCCTGCGGAGTTTTAGCAGTAATAATGTTTTTGCAAAATCTTTGCACTTTCAAGATTTGCACTTCTCTCCAATAGATTTGGAGTTTGACAAATGTATGGTGACTTATGTTAGCCGATATGGCAAAAGAAACTGAATATAAATCCTGTGTTGGCAACACTTTCATGTATTTTCCAGCTTTGTTTAACTTACCATAACTTCTCAAAGCTCACATTTAAATAACAGGCAGGAATGAAGAAATGTTGGGTAGAATTATTAATGCTTAATGAAAATTAAATTAATACTTAATGAAAATACAAATAAAATATATAACAGGAGAAATAAGTTATACAAGTTTCTAATGTACGCCTGTTTAAAATAAAGGCGTATTTCTCTGCAGTGTATTTAAACTATACCGTAAATGTACTATATCTTATTTCCTTGCTGAGTAAGTGTTGTTTGCACTCATGTCCAGTAACAGGATAACACAAATCATTTCAGTGAATTTGGTGGAAAGTTGAGCTTTGAATTCTTCCTGAACAGTTTAAATTTATATATATATTTATTTGTTTGACAAGAACTACCAAACATTTTACATCTGCAATTAACATATTTATCCAAATACACATTGGCGAATAAAGTGTTGTATAATATTGATAAAAAGTTATTCAGAATATGATCAGAGCATGTAAAGCTGCACAATGGGTGTATTTAAAGACATGAACTGTCTGAAAACAAAGTGAGCTGAGGAGTCTTACAAGACTGAAGGGGATGAGCTTCTCCTCCATCTCTTTCTTCCACAGCTCCAGCAGCAGGCTGCGGTACTCCTGGTTAAACGGCCCAGCGTAGGACAGGAAGCCTGCAGACAGGAGGACGTCCCCCACCAGGTGTTTGATCTGCGTCTGGAACGCAGCGCTGCTGTTGGTCCAACGCGCCTGAAGCACAGCAGGAGAGAGGGATGAGAGAGGGATGAGAGAGGGATAAGAGAGGGATGAGAGAGGGATAAGAGAGGGATAAGAGAGGGATGAGAAAGGGATAAGAGAGGCATGAGAGAGGGATAAGAGAGGTATGAGAGAGGGATGAGAGAGGGATAAGAGAGGGATGAGAAAGGGATAAGAGAGGCATGAGAGAGGGATAAGAGAGGTATGAGAGAGGGATAAGAGAGGGATGAGAGGGGGATAAGAGAGGGATGAGAGGGGGATGAGAGAGGGATAAGAGAGGGGTGAGAGAGGGCTGAGAAAGGGCTGAGAGAGGGATGAGAGTTTGATGAGGGTGAGATGAGTGTGAGATGA
>CALSCE010010636.1:1026844-1046659 GCA_943593645.1 Bovichtus variegatus | reverse complement strand
CACACACACACACACACACACACACACACACACACACACACACACAATTCTACTACTACTTGTCGTAGTTTGGTGAAAGAGAGAAGCTTGAAAACGGTTGTATTTCTCTGTTTAATAAGGAAAAAAAGTGATGAAAAATATTTCCTTATGGTCAACTTGTCCCTGAACGCACCTCCCATCAGAAACGATATTCATACTTTATATATCTTACTGTTTTTATTACCACTTTGTATTTTTACTGCTTTGCACTTCTGGTTAGATGCTCAGCAGCATGTTGGCGTCTCAGTGCCTGTTATCAATGTGCAATGACAATAAAGTTGCATCTTTTTTGAAGAATTATGCTTTAAAGTTCAACTTTAAAGGATAAAATGTCCAAAAATAAGACTATTAAGGGGTAAAATAATATGAAACTGGATTTATTAGAGGATATTTTTCAATATTAAGTGATTAATATATAGCTGCAGGATACAGGTGTGTGTGTTTCAGACCTGGTCAGTGTGATCTGGAAGGTTTGGTACCCTGCGATGAAGGATGCCAGCCTCGTCAGACTCTGCTTCCCCGACCCCCCGACCCCGACCAGCAGCGCGTTCCCCTGCGGCGTCCGCAGGATCCGCGAGATCCGCATCAGGTGCGTCATCGCGTCCTGCAGACACAGACACACACAGACACACAGACAGACAGACAGACAGACACACACACACACACACAGAGCGCACACAGGTAAATGGATTACTTTTAAATAATGCAAGGAGGAAAAAAGGACAAAGAAGGAACAAACCTCCAACATGGCCGCCAGATGAAGGGGATCGGTCAGAATTTATATTTTTTAAATAAACTTTATTACAATGTTTACTTCAGTCATTGAATATTTGTTTACTTTTTGTACAAGTTAATTAATAAATGGCAGAAGAGACACAAAACTCAAAAAAATAAATAATAACAGTGAAATTATTCAAAATATTTCAAATATGTTATTTTACGTCTGTCTTTAGGATTTATATGATCTTTGATTGTAAAGTTAAATATCTCACGCTCACTTTCCAGCAAATATTTACATATTTTACAAACATTTGAAAGTTTATTTAGTTTTATTCCTGTTTTAACTCGTGTATAAATAATGTTTTATAACTTCTCTCCTGCAAATAGTTAAATATAAAGTACCTCGAAGAAGACCAGGTCCGTGGCTCCGCCCCTCGCCGCCTCGTTGTACTGCAACTGCAGAACGGACAGCCGCGCCACCAAGACGTGCAGCGACGGGATTGGCTCATACACCTGTCAATCATACACATTTTTAAGTACAATGACAAAAAAAAAACTTGGATTTACTTGAGTTAAAACATAATAATAAGATGAATAAATGCAGTAAAATTCAGACCTTAGGAGCTTCCAGCTCGCCGTCTTCGGGTTCGTCTCCCGTCGCCTCCGGAGCTTCACGCAGGAAGTCCACGAAGAAACTGTCCCACTGAGCATGCTCAGTCACAGCTTTCCCATGATCCTCCACTGTGATCTGAGGAGAGAGGAGGGTTAGATAAAAAAATGGAATACCTGTCAATTCATCAAAACAAAAACAAAAACTTTTTTTAAACTAACAATTACATTTAAATTATTGAACAATTTAGCAATTTGAGACCTGGACAATAAAAAGTATGAAAAATTTAATAAAATTGATTTAAAAACTATAACAATAAAAGCAGTTAAACAGCATCAAATAAAAACTTTATTAAATAATAAAATTGGAAAAAAAAATATATACTAATATACATAAAATAAGTGATTAATAAATAATGTTTTATGATTTTAAATATATTTAATGTTTGGATATTATGGTATATAAAATAATATAAAATAAAGTATTCTGTTCACTTCTGTGATATTTTGACTTTTTACATTAAAACACTTCATTGTTGTCGTTTGAAACATTTATTCATGCATTTCACTAAACCTCCCTATTTATTAATTATATTTCTACTTTTAATTTATTCCATTATATTTTATTATAGGTGCATTTCATTCGTTCGTTTATATTAATTCACTTTTGAGCGTCTTTAACATTTTTCTCCATCTTATCTAAAAATAAAAAAATAAAAATAAATAATGATAATAACAATTGTGTTGCAGAAGAATATTTGGAGAGAAAACCATACGCGAGTTACCAGCAGCATGAAATCACACACCTTCTCCATGATGCCGCTGAAGGTGCGTCTGTCACTGCTGTCGATGAAGCGGTCGGCGATCACTCGACAACATTCGTGATGAAAGAGAGCAGAGAGAAGCTTGGAGCTCCCACACACCTCAGACCTCACAGTCAGGATCCCCTGAGCACGCAGACGCACGCACGCAGACGCACGCACGCAGACACACACACACACACACAAAATAACGTCAATGGAAGGAGGAATGGCTGATTGGACAAATGCAGATTCAACATACGTAGAAATGCATATAAAACGATATATTTACAAATAGACATATATTTGTACAAATCATAGCACAATTATATAGGGACTCAAAACGACTACAAAGAGACTCAAAACGACTACAAAGAGACACAAAATTATTTCAAAGAGACACAAAATGACTACAAAGAGACTCAAATCGACTACAAAGACACACAAAATTATTTCAAAGAGACACAAAATGACTACAAAAAGACTCAAAACGACTACAAAGAGGCACAAAATGATTTCAAAGAGACCAAAAAATTACTACAAAGAGACTCAAAAACGAATACAAAGAGACACAAAATCATTTCAAGGAGACACAAAATGACTACAAAGAGACTCAAAACGACTACAAAGAGACAAAAAATGTCTACAAAGAGACACAAAATGACTACAAAGAGACACAAAATGACCAGAAAGACACATGGAGCACATCGTCTCATATTCCACCCAGCTGTGCAGTGCGACTTGCTAAAATGGTAAGTAAAATACTAAAACACCAAATTAATAAATGTGCTGGAGAAATACTCAAAGAAGAAGCAGCGAGCGCTCTGAACTTTAAAAATAAAATATAATCGTTGTACCTTCAGACTTGAGTCTGGAGTTAACAGGTGGAAATAAAAATGTGAACGCTGCTGTGCTTTCTACCTGCCAGACTCTACTGAGGTCCCTCAGGTTGAAGACATAGTGAAACTTGGCTGGAGACGGTAACATCTGCGGACACAGAGCAGAGAGTTCCACATCTGGCTGCAAAACTAAAAGGACATGCAAACCGAAGTTCTCTCTGGAGACGCGTGACACCAATTTCTCGGAGAAAGAAGAAGTTTTTATGGCAGATATACACCAGGTCTTCAAAATAAGAGCATGGAATTATCATTCGGCAGAAACATTTTAGGATATACTATGATATTAAAACATTGAAACCCCAAAATAACCCTGTATATACATTTTGCACTTTATGTTCTGACAATAAACTACATATTAATGACATATTATTCTGTTTGTTGGCTTTACAGTGTATAGCTTATTTTCTCTGCAATAAGTCATGAATTCAGGAAATATAGGGTTTCTTTTCAAAATAAAAGTAACACAGAAACACAGAGTTTAATATAAAGAGGCCCACTATATGAGATGTAGAGAAAACAAAGAAACAGAAGTGAACATTTTACCTTGGCCTTCACGGCCTGCCACACCCGTCTGGTGGTGGGCACGAGGGCAGTGGCGAGGGCGCAGACCCCGGCAGCGAAGCCTCTCTCTGGGCAGAAGTATCCCCGAGCCACGGTGCCGAAGATCTTATCGATGGAGGAGTTGGAGGGCAGTGTGCAGTTAAAGATGGAGAAGTGCCTCTTCAGACGCTGAGGGATGTCGTTCCGACCGCCGCCCGGGTGGATCATAGCGGCCACCAGCTGATAAAGGTTATTACACTTTTTAATTATTCATACAGTCCGGCTCTAATAGTGCCGTCATACAAATCAAAACAGACATAGCTCATTATATATATATATATATATATATATATATATATAAAAATCTATATTTATAAAAATAAATCTATATATCTATATATCTATATATGTATATAAAATATATATATAAAATATATATATAAAATATATAATATATATATAATATATAATATATATATATAAAATATATATAATATATATATATAAAATATATATATATTTATATATATATTTTATATTTTAAATATATGTAATTTTCTGCATTTCCACTCAGGTTTTTTTTATGGCCATTAACTGTCTCTGTGTTGTTACCTGAACGTCCACCACAGTGATGAACTCTCCCGGACGATCCAGACTGTAGAAACCTCCCTGCTCCATCAGCTGACGCACAATCTCATTGGTTATCTGAGGGAGAGGGCGGGACAAACAGAGCGCAATAATGTGATTGGTTACTGAGGTGTCAGGTGGATTTATTTGAGAGAGGAAGCAGAAATTAGATGATCATTTGATAAAAATGTATACAATTTTAATCAATTTAAAAGGAAATAATATTAATTATCAAATTGGTCATTTAGAATTGCAGGCTACTATATGAATAATGTAATTATATTTAATCTAACATGATTGGTTATCGGTAGTAAATATAAAAACACCAGATTTGAACCTTTTTTCTTGTAATAATTAAAAATAAAAGAAAGGAAAACAGATTTTTGTTTAAATGTTTGATATTTTTTTGTAAAACTTTATTAAAAAGAGCAAGGAACCGAAGCAACCAATCAGAGTGAGGCTGAAGCTGACCTGGTCTCCCCATTCGTTGATGACGGGCATGTTGATGTCGTCTATGAAGACGGTCATCCTGCGCCCCGCCGGCGGCCCGTAGGTGGCGCCCATACGTTTATCGATGTAGCTCTCGATGGTTCTCTGGAACATGCCGGGCAGCGTGGCCGACGAGAAGTTCACCGTCTTATTGAGGTGGCGCTCCGGGTCGAGCTTACCCATGTAGCCCTGCAGGGGCGCCAGAGAAACACGTAGCATTAGCTAACGGAGGATAAGTGCAAACTTTCACGTCTTCTAATGTGAGTCTGAGAGCAGAGTTCCATCTTTGTTCTGATAAATATCAGGATTCAAAGATTTTAATTTATGGTCTTTTTGCAACATGAGGTTTCACAAAGAAATGCATTAAGCTACACAAGAACATAAAAAAATTAATAAAAAAACAGTAGCAGTGCACTCCAGAAGTACATGTTTTGGATTAGCAAATTAATAATTATAATAACAATGTATGAAATGACAAAGTGTTGTCCTGTAAAACAACATCTTTAAAGTTATGCACAAAGGTTCAGAATAAAAATGATTTCTAAAACAGTTTTAGGATTGTAGATGATGGCAGAAGTCATAATTCTCATTAGTGATTTACTTTAATTCAGCATCTAATGTTAACAAAAAACAATCAAATTAATAAATAAAAAACACTTTTCCCACATTTACGGTATTTTTAAGTTCAGCTTCAGCTTCGACAGGAAAAAGTTTTTGCATCAACAAAAGATACGTTGTCATACATTTGTGTAATAAAAAAAAAAAAGGTTCATGTTTTTAACCAAAAGCCTTAATAGCATTGTATTATTATTATTAATAAATGTTTTTTATTTCCTCATTTTTTATTATTTTACTCTTTCATATTATTTATTTGAATTGTTTCTTTTAAAACGTGCTTTATGAATATAATATTTGACTTTAACAGCATTATTAAACCACGTAATAACGAGCCACTTCCTGAGTGTCTCACTTTAACCATGACCGTCTTGGCGGTGCCCTGCTCTCCGATCAGCAGCGCAGCCTTCCTCTGCTTCACGATGGTCTGCATCAGGAAGTCCGTCCTCACGTTGTCCACGTTGGGAACCAGGATGGACGAGTAGTCTGGGACGTGATCTTTGGGGTAGACGTATTCCGGGACCTGCATCGGGACGACAATAAACACAGAAACTGCGTCATGTTGATATGAAAAACAAGTTTTCTTAAAGCATTTATCAAACTACCAGAATGTTTTTAATTTTCTGGTTAACTCTAAACAAAAGTTGCTGATTTCTGTGTCAAAAATGTCCATAAAATTACATATTAATATTATTTTCCATTTTCACGGAGTTAAAACTTTAAACCAAATTCAGTCCTGATCATAATTACTAAATATTCATTTATTGTCATCATTTTAACCCTTTAAAATGCTTGTTTACATAATGTCAATGTTGTTTTTTATAATAAAAAAATTAAAAAACATAAAATTAATTATTTTATGTGTAAACTAAATGTTTGGGGGATTTTAAATATTATTTTCCACAGAGTGAGATGTGTGAAGGTTTGTCACCAACTTTGATTCTGATGCATTTGTATAGTTTGTACAGGAAACCATGGAAACAGCATGTCTTTGTCCCAAACATGAGAAAATGTCTCAATCTGCTGGAATATAGTAAAAAGTTAAATTGTGATCCAGAGCTCCAGATGTGAAGCCATAATCATAAAAAGAGGATTTTATTACATTCTGCTTTAATGGGGACATTTCTGTCTGTCGTATGTTGGTTAAGATCTCAAACTTCCCAAAAGTAGCAACAATGTCCAGCTGACTTACAGGAGATATGACCAGAACTTCCTTTGTGATGCTTCATAGTTTTGAATATGAACATGGTTTTTAATAAAGCGCTGCAGAGAACAAATACAGAATATGCTTAAAAACACAGTCAAAGTGTCCCGGACCTCCTCCCAAGTGCACAGTGTTGGTCAGTGTACAGACCTTGTTGGACCAGTGCTCCCAGTGTCCCCGCTCATCGACGGTGAACTCAAAGATGGTCTGTTCGTCCTGAGTGAGCGGCAGGTCCAGAGACGAGCTGTGCCGCTTCAAACACAAACAGGAAGTGTGAGAGACAGACCCAGGGATCTAATGCTGCGAGGGACGGATTATTAATCCATCGCACCTCTAGAAAAACGTGAAAAACGTGTTGTAGTGGAAGAAGGATTCAAATAAAACATCGTATTATGAGATAATACGGATAAGCAGTTGAAAATGGATGGATGGATGGATTATGAGATAAACAAGTAAATGCAAAGACGTGAATTTGCTCCGCGAATAAAGCAAATATGCAACACTTGAGTGAGAAATGTTTGTCACTGACGTGGTGGAATCAGAAATGGTGGAAAAGGTTATTGTAGCGCCTGTGGAAAATAATAAACATGACATGTATTTTAAGGTTACATAGTGTGTAGTTATCTGTGTGTATAAACGTATTCATGCCACATTTAGATGACGTTATTTTCAGTGTTGATGGAGCAGCTACAATGTCAGCCTAGCCCTGATCGAACCAGACTCCATTCAGAAAACAAGCATTTTAAGAGCTGTTTGCTTGTTGTCCTGCTGACGGACGTGACAAAGTATCAGACTTTTTACAAACCACCATCATGATGGAGTTATTTCTGCATCCTTTTATTACAATTAAATCACAGCAAAAATCTGTTTATTTCGTCTTCATACCGCTGTAGTAAACCAGAATAATTCAGCCAGGCAAAGTAACGCGAGGAACACAAATGATCCCGCAGTCGAGCTCGACACGGGGCGACAACTGGCTTTGCTTTCGGTGTGAAAACAGCATTGCAGCCTGACAGGTGGCGGAGCTATAAAGGGAAAGTCTGTCCTGATGGTGGCACTGCAGGAAAAGTCAGAAATCCCTAAAAACATGAACACAGACACACACCTTTAGGAAGGCCTCCATCTTGGCTCTGTCGTCCAGCTCCAGCACCGCTCCCAGAGACCACATGACCGCAAACACAAACAGTCGACCCACGTCACCATGGCAACCCTGTTTCTCATCCACTGCCGGGAGCAAACCCTGAACGCACAAATACAAAAAAAAATACTTCGCTTAACGCCGTAATCCTCCAGGAAACAGAGGAAACTTCTATTTAAATAAATGTTTTAATTCTTCTTTCATGTTTCATGCTGACATCTAAAATATACATCAGCAGAAACAGCTGATCAGTCATGTGACTGAAATGTTTTTAGTCATGTTGCATATTTTTGTAGTAATGTTGGGTCTCTTCGTGGTCATGTCAGCTAGCATTGCAAAAACCACCTCAAGCCAATTAAGGACGTTTTGTTGAATGTTTCGTTTCCCTGCAGCTTTTCTAATGCGATGCTTAAAAATGTGCATAAAAACATCGTACCTGCAGCAGGTCAATCGTCTGTCTGATGTACATACACTCCAACACCTGCATCTTTGGAGACATAGCCGTGGAGACAAAGTCCAACAGGTCCTGTGGGCGGAGCAGAAAAACATGAATCTAAAAGGGGCGGTGGTGTATCCTCTCTCTGCGAGGGTTTGCTCCTCCTCGTCCTCACCTGGTAGCAGCAGGTGAAGCAGTGTCTCAGGGCGTCGGCCCGCTGTTCCGGCAGCGTCTGTAACCAGGCCTGCAGAACGGGGCTCCAGCCGAGCACCGACGAGCTCATGAACACCATCCCATTCCTAGACACCGTGGCCGGGGAGGCGTTGTCGATGTTGTGGGGCTCAAAGACGATCTGGAGGCAGAACACAAAGGGCGGGTTTCACTTGGGCTCGGCTACACGACTCGAGTGATTCGAGTGACGTGAACATTAAACGGGTGTTGTGACGTCACCTTGCAGCAGGGAGCCATCGGGATCCGGTCTCCGTTCGCCAGCGTTAGAGTTTTGTTGTCGTCCAGAACAGAGTTCAGGTTCTCGATCCAGATGGCGTCCACCGGTCCGTCCAGCACGATCCAGATGTACTCACCCTGACACACACACACCCCACACACACACACACACACACACACACACACACACACACACACACACACACACACACACACACACACACACACACACACACACACACTTCTTTAATTCCTGGTTCCATGGAATACAATTTATTTATGATTTATGATGATTACAGAGTTTTTAAATGTTTTTTGTTGTTAAACACGGCTCGATTTACTTGAAATGATCAAGACTTTGTTCACCGTGGACGCACGAGAGAAACACAAAGTTTCCTCCGAGATGTACAGAGAGTGAAATATCCCTTTAACTCTGATTAAAACACTAGAATGTCTGGTAAAGTCTGACAAACTGTTTCCTGCTGCTTCTTTACCTTGATGGCAGAGACGTCCTGATTTGTTCAGAGAGAAGCTGTGATAAAGGTTCTTTAATAAATATGCATCCCACCTTCTTGGCCTTCAGGCTCTTCCTCCACAGCGTGGAGAAGATGCCGTCCGTCCAGTCGTTGGTGGTGACGTCCAGCGTGCCGAACATCTGCGAGGCAGTGATCGCTTTGGGGTTCATCCTCATCTCGCGGTGGGGGGCGCCGCACTCGGACATGGCCTTCATCAGCGTGTGGATGCAGGTCGTCTTCCCGGCACCGCTGGGACCCAACGCCATCATGCCTGCACCAAAACATGACGGTAAAAACGTAGACGTGGTGCGGATTCTTTAAGGCGGACTCCAGGATAGCGAAACAGGAGGCGCCGTCCGCGTGTAGACACAGTTGATCGTCACCGCTCAAGCGCTCCTTACACACCATAAGAAATGACCCTGTGACGTCTCCTTTAGCGCCACCTTCAGGACAAACCTGACAGCTTCAGCTCCTTAGCTGTCGAAGCTGTAAGAGGAGATAAAGCATCATCACGACGCGTACCGTGTCGGACTCTCTGTGTCTCGTAGAGCTGAACCAGTTTGAGGATCCAGGGGGGGTGAGGGGTCAGACCGGCCTGCTGAGCCTGACTGAAGATGGACGACTCCAAGTCTGGATACCCGGCTGTATCCAGAACTACAGGAGGAGGAGGAGGAGATGTTAAACCTGCTCGGTGCAAACGTTGTCCGATGTTCTGGACGTCATGATGTTACCAGTGAGACAGAAACGCACCGACACCAGGAAACAGATCATTGATCAGACTCATAAATAGAGACTCATCCTCGTCAACCTGCAGACACACAGAGGACCCAGGTTACTGCAATATTAACACATACTGGCACTTTACAGTGGCAACAGACGACTTTTCAACTGGACTTTTACAGCTAGTGCGAGCGACTTTCATTGGAAAACAGTTGGCGACACTTTGTGCTTCATTTCCCGGGAGATTGTGCACGAGGCAGACGTATAGAAAGCGAGGCGAATAGGGAACCTGCAGCCATAATGACACGTTAAAGCACTTTAAATCTGCAAATTAAAAATATAGATTTTTTGAAAATATAACAGTTTTTCAAATACAAACAATGAAAAATACTCATTGTACCCTGAAGTAATTTACAAAAGGCTCCCGAAGCAACTCAACTGTGCACTTCCTGTTTTAAATGCTACATTTACAGGACAGAAATTCAGATTTTACTCACAAAATATAGCAATTAAAATGTGAAGCATTATTTTTTCATGAAACTATCCAGCATTATATTAGAAGGGAAGGCTCCACCTTGAACAGAGTTTAAGTAAATGTAAGTACACATGTGGCTGTAGCATGCTAACCTGCTAACTGCTAACACGAGTAATTTCTGGTCGTTTCCGTGTGCATGCCGTCATCATTCATTGGTTAGTTTCTACGTGAATGAATTCAAATGTTTGTTAATGAGCTGCCCTCCACAGAACCGGCTGGTTCTGGGTCCAAACAGGAAGTGACAGCTTCCAATGGGCTCTATAGGTCAGGAGGCTCGGACTTTACCATATGGAGCAGAGTACAGGGGTGTCCATTGTCTCATTTTTAAGTTCCCCAAACAATTTATATAGTTAATATCTGTGTAAGAACAGATACAATAATGATTGGAAATTACTTTAATTGATTTCACATAGAAAAGTTATTTTAACTTTGGTTTGTCTGCAGGAGCAGCTTCCTGTTTACATGCACACTATTATTCAGACAGCATGTGACTTCTGTACGGGGCATGTAAACAGCATACTTTGAATTAAGCATTATTCTGAATTCTTTTACGATTGAGGCGTGTGCTGGTATTTATGTATTATATATATTATATTATATATCAGGTTTTAGGAGCATTATGTCAAAATATGTGTCCGTTGGGTTTTTACTGCAGTTTGCGTCACACGGTCTCGTGCAGAGAAGTAAAGAGAAAAGTTTGAAGATCACAGTTTTGCATAATTGAATGATGACTGGTGACGCAATTAAAATGATTAAAAGACGCGTGGGCGCAGCACGTACGCCATGGGGGCGTTTTCTGCATCTCATGCATGCAAACAGGAATATGTATTTTCATTAGCCACGTAAACAGCGCAGCAGGAATGTTGTTTTTTTTGGAATAAGAGCAAAACACTGAATATTTCTGTGCATGTAAACGTAGTCAGCGTCTTTTGAAAAGTACATTTTTGTTTTGTTTAATTTTTTGAACCACAACCAACCTGAGAGTGGGATGTAAAGAAGCAATAAAACGTTCCTGCGCCCCCTCATATACATATAGTTATATTTACACCTATATACGCCCCCTAACAGCCAGGAAGACACACCAGTTTGGAGAGGTTCATGTCTCTCAGGACTCTCATCACCACCGTCGTCTCCGGTTCGGACGGGTTGGATCTCTTCACAGTGCCCAGCGTCCTCAAAACCGACAAAATGTTCCTCAGACCAAAATCATAATGGACCTGGTGTGAAGACAGAACTAAGCCCATGAAGTCAAACGTTCTAGAAATACTGTTTACAGTGTAAATAACTAATTACACTGAATATTTTCTTGTGATCCTGAATCCAACATCATGGAGCTTTGTGCTCAAACGTCCCAGTTGATGGACTTTGTTTCCCTGATTTTCAATGCTAAAGATGTCGGCCATTTTATCTGCCCGTTGTTTTAATAAAAGAAATGCATGCGAGGAATGCGCTGCTGTTTTTATTCTGGTGTGTTTTGCATGATGGACTTCATTTAATGACTATAAATGATCCTGATAAAATATAGAAATCTTGCAGGCATGTAAAAGTGTTTCTGACGGTTGCACATAACGAGTGTCGTCGTGTCTGCGGACCTGTTTGGAGAGCTGCTCCTCACACAGTTTGTAGAGCGTGAAGAATTTCCTGCTGAGGACCTGGTTGTCCCGGAAACCTGCACTGGCCAGTTTGACCCTCATGATGATGGCCCGGTCGGGGACCATCATGGCGACTGTGCGAAACTGAATCTTCAGGTTCTCGGGGAGCTCCTGGCGACCGGCGTACCCGGGGTTCTGGAGGACAGACAACACATTAAATGGAAACAGATAAACAGTGCAAAACGTCGTCTTCACGTTTCTTCTCTGGCACGCTACGACACATCCAACAAAGCGTCTGGACCAAGTTTAAAAAACACAAAATAAAAAAGGCGACCATGAAACTTCTTCACCACCATCCGGGTACCCATAGTGCACTGCATGTTGCCATACTAGCGCAAGCGTGGGTAGAGAAGAACGCAGATTAACACGCAGCATCATTTCAAAAACCCTGCGGTGATGTTTCCTCGCTCCGCCTCGTGCAGGATAGAAGTACCATGGTGAGGAAGATGCCGAACTCGGAGTCCATGTCCACCACGTCTCCGTCGGTGAAGACAAACTGCTTCTTCTTGTTCTTCTTGCACTGCAGCACGATGTAGATCTGCTGGGCGGCGACGGACAGGACGGGCAGCTCGATGCGGTTGAACTCGTCAAAGCAGCCCCAGGCTCCGGACTGGGCCAGACCTGCGGAGATGCAACAAACTGAGGACACATGGTGGAACATTTTGTCTCCACCTGGATGCACGAAAGAGATTCTTAGAGAACTAATGCTGCACCAGGAGCTCTGGAACCTGGTGCTTAATTAAATACATTAATGCTTACATTAAGTACTGAGCCCACAGCAGTTACATTAACAGACTAATGCGTATAATCATAACCATATTGGCTCCTGTTTTTATCTATAATAAAAAGAGATGAAATGCATGCAACACAACGACAGACACAGAACATACAGAGGGGGGAAGGGTGAAGAGACAGATGAATTAAGTTTGCCTTGCAGCTCATTTGTGCCGTTTCCTGCTGCGGAGCTTCTTCTTTTTTTTTTTTTTACACACGGTGAGTTGATGGCCCGGCTGGACACCGCAGACGAGTATACGTGTGTGTGTGTGTCCAGCTGTAAATTAAAGAGCAGGCAAAAAAGCAGCTTCTGAGCACACACACACCTTTGTAGATGCGTCCAAGTCCTCTGTAGTCCATCTGGTCCGAACAGTTGAAAACCACCACGTATTTCCCCAGACAGCGACCCATGTCTTTAGTGGTCTCTGTCTTACCTACACACACACACACACACACACACACACACACACACACACACACACACACACACACACACACACACACACACACACACACACACACACACACACACACACACACACACACACACACACACACACACACACACACACACACACACACACACACACACACACACACACACACACACAGAATTGGAGCAACTTGCAACAAAGTCGATACAGTATTTCACCTGAGGCGTTCTGTGTTACCTGTTCCTGCAGGGCCGGCTGGAGCGCCGCCCATGCTCATCCCCAGAGCCTGGGACAGAGTTATGTAACACCTGGACACATTTTAGCACATTTCATTTATTAACTTTAACTCATATTTAACCGCTGAGATTAGGGAGACCTGGCAAAGCACAAATGCATGATGGGAGTTTACCCAGGATGGCTTTTTAAATAAAGGCTTTACAGTGTGTGCTTGTGCAGTGTGTGTGTGTGTGTGTGTGCACCTGTCTGTCAGCGGCGTGATGACCAGTCTGTCTGTGCAGCCCAGGTATTCGTTGCAGTAGCTGAACTCCACGTCTGTGATCTGGACGACACATCTGTCCGTCTCCTCCAGGAAGTAACACCTGGACTGTTTCTGCCAGTCAAAGTCCGAAGCAGCCCGCACGTTCAGACGCACCTGGTGGTAATAAAACGTAATAAAAACGCCACTTTGATCAACATTTAAAACCACGTTCCTGTCCGTCCCTGTGTCCGCCCACCAGCTCGTCGAAGATGTCCCTCTGGTGTACGTGGACGGTGATGAGCGTCTGGTACTTGGTCCTCTCGTTCCTGCTCAGCTCCCTGGTCGTCATGTCGATCAGCTCGTTGAGGAGGTCCAGGAACTTCTGATTGGTGGCCTGCATGACCTGTCGGCCAATCGGATAGGGGATGGTGAGAGGAGACCAAGAGGGGTTTGTCCTCTGCTGGTGTTTTTCAAAATAAAAGCACCTTCTTATCAGACTTGCTGAGGGCGAGCGCGTCTTCTGCGTCTCTGGTCCAGATCATCTGGATTCCCAGCAGGCCCACCTGAGTGGGGAACGCAGACTGGAAGTCCAGGAGCTTCAGGCCCGGGTCGCTGATGGCCAGGTGGGCCTGACGAATGATAGCATGGAGGGTCCGCCTCACCCCCCCCAACAGCTGCCCCAACCACTCCTCCACGTGCCCCTGGAACAGACACGTGTTCAGAACGATAACTATAAATATATCCAATTATAGAAGGTTATTGTTCATTGGTGTGGAGGCTCACATCGTTAAATTATCGTAAAGCTGCAGTCTTCATGAGTCAAAATAATCCAGATTTATGACACGTTAGAGTTTTTAGTAGAATAAATAACAAAGCCGTTTTTATAAACAGGTCTTTGGCTTAAAATCCAAAATAAAGTTGTAGAAAACAGCAGCATCAGCTATTTTGTATGCCACCCGGCCACATTTTCTGCATAATTAGAAGTTAATAGGCATAAATATTATTATTCCCCCACAGCAGGGCGCTCAAACTGCAAAATAATTATTTTATTTAATAATTATTGAATTCAAACCGCCCCTTCATATATATACATACATACAGATGCATCTGTAAGTTATTTAAGATAAATTAAAGAAAGGAAAAGATTTGCATTTGGTGGGTAGGTAGGTAGGTGGGTAGGTGGGTGGGTAGGTAGGTGGGTGGGTGGGTAGGTAGGAGAGTAGGTGGGTAGGTAGGTAGGTAGGTGGGTAGGTAGGTAGGTAGCTAGGAGGGTAGGTAGGTGGGTGGGTAGGTGATTGGATGGGTAGGTTAAGGTAGGTAGAGTACTATTTTATCTTACCTCATGAATATCAAAAGCAAATACGTTCCATCAGGAATGTGTGTGTGTGTGTGTGCGTGTACCTGGGCCAGGACTGGTTGCCTCAGCTCTACAGTTTCTCCTTCTTGAGACTGAAAACTGATGATCTGGTCGTAGATTTTCTCATTGAAGACAAGTCTGTTAACGTTGTCGAACAGACTGAGCAGATGAGCCTGAGACAAATATTTAACAACAACAACACAGGACAGATAGGGAGCGAGAAGAGCAGACAAATAGCAAAAAATATGTATTTTAGTAACGTTAGTGTCAACAGTATAAGTGTGTTACCGGTTCACCTGTGTCTGTGTGTGTGTGTGTGTGTGTTACTTGTATAGTGTGTGAGTCCGAGGCCTGGCCCAGGACCTCCAGCAGGGCGGGGTCAGACACGAAGAAGAAACGAGGAAATACCAAACGCTTCTTCTCCAGATAACCAGAGAGAGACTTCTGACAGAACTCCAACTGCTCCAGGAGGTGAGGGAGCAACTGGGGAGGAGAGGGGGAAAAGACAGAGGGGGAGGAGAGGGGGAAAAGACAGAGGGGGAGGAGGAAGAAGAGAGGGAGGAGGAGGAGGAGAGGAGGAAGAAGAGAGGGAGGAGGAAGAAGAGAGGGAGGAGGAGGAGGAGGAGGAAGAGAATGAGGAGGAAGAGAGGGAGGAGGAGGAGGAGGAGGAGGAGGAAGAGGAGGAGGAGGATGTTAATTAATTGAACCTGCTGTCACCCTACAGAAGTGCAGACCTGCCCTGGCCGGCCTCTGCGCTGCAGCACCTGGCTCAGCGTCTCGTCGGCCACACAGCAGCGCACCACGCCGGGCAGCTCGTGTGCTCGCTGCATGATCCTCTGCCACGACTTGTCAATGTTCTGGAAACGTTTGGCCTCCTGGACAAGTCAAAGACAAACTTTAGGCTCTATCCGCCGTGAGAGGACGCGGTGCAACAGAAGCGCGGCGATCATGTGACCTGAGGCAGCTGCTTGGCGATGTCTCCGCCCACGAACACGGCCTCCAGGTAGATCCAGAGGTTCTGCACCGACAGCCACTTCTCCAGAACCTCCGAGGTGTTGGACAGTCTCTGCACCCACAGCTGGACCGCTGGCTTGAAGGGAGCGATGTACCTGTGGGGACGGGGGACTGTTAGTCATCCATTCATTCATCCAATTATTAATTTATCCATCATTAATCCAGCCCCCCCACCTGTTCCCCAGCAGTGAGCTGAGCACCATCAGACTGTCCTCCATCATGGCGATCTCCTCCGCGGTGTCGGCTCCTCTCAGCAGCAGTTCTCCTCGGGTCCTGAAGGAGGTGAAGCTGAGCGTGTGGCTGCTCCACTCGTCCTCCACGTCCTTCAGCTTCGCCTCGATGTCGCGCTCCTTCACGGCGCTGATGCAAACGTCCTGACGCACACGGGGAAACGGTCAGACTCTGTAAACTCAGGAGTATTTTAGAGTTTTCATGGTCGTTCCTGGTTTATTCTGGTTATTTGTGTCCGATTAAAAATGAGCTTTTAAAGTTATTATCAATTTATCAGGATCATCTTTAGGATTATTCCACGTCTTCTGGATTGTTTGTGTAATACGGGATTTATTTCACGATTAAAAATGAAAATCTTCAAAATGATTCCTGACTTTCTGCAGTTATTTAAATCTTATAAATAATTCTAACACGCCTGGATTTTATAATTGCACATTATTGTTTTTCAGGGTTATTTTCTGGATTATCCTCTACAGAAGTATTTCAGACTTTTTCAGATTTTTCAGAACATTTAATGGTCATCCTGGACATTTCAGGATTAACACAAAAAATAAGCTAAATCCCCCACAAGCTAAAGATACTTTGCTGATGCATGACACTGAACATCTGGAAGTCCGGGTAACGGTGAAATAAACGTTAATGACCGTTGAAACGAGGTATGTCTGGATGTTAACAGCTTCAGGGTTTTCAGCATCAATACCTCGATGTCTTCTTTGTGTTTGAGCAGCGGAGCCTCCATGATGTTTCTGAGGGACCAACTCTCCGACTCCACCTGGAAGCGGTGCGCCGTCAGCTCACTGAGGCGGGTCCAGTGTCGGGGCATCATGGCCTGCAGGGACAGGCTGCGTTAGAGTCGCGTTAGAGTCACGTTATCCACGTTATCCACGCATACACGATGTTAGTAACGAGGTTCTGATCGTTAGGACTGGAGTGGGGCCTAAAGAATTCACTATCACGATATTATTGCGATATTTATAGAACTTTTGAATAATAATAACGCTATTCGTCAAATTGATCTTTAACTTTGTTGTACGTTTCATCTCTTTTTCTTAAAAAATGATTTGTGTGTGGAGACAAAGAAACTGAAATGATTTAAGAGATGCAGGATTTTTAATACAATATTACTACATGTATTATTATTATTATTATTAGTATTATTAATATTTAAATATCAATACTGGTATTTTGTGACCTATTTTGACTATTTAATTAAATTTTATTTTCGATTTCTTTTCATTTAAATTTTTTGGGGGATATTTTTGGGACATTTTACACATATTTTACCACACACTTTTCAGACATTTTTTTCAGATCTTTTTTTCTAATTTCTCCGCCATTTTTCACATATATTTTGGACATTTTACACATATTTTTTGAACATTTAACACATATTTTACTACACATTTTCGGACACTTTTCTGAATTTTTTTCCTGATCTTTTTCCCTCATCTTTCACTTATATTTTGGTCATTTTTCAGACATTTCTTCTGATTTCTTTTTACACATTTTCTGACATTTTTCTGTAGTGATATATTATAGTTGAATGAATTAATTTTAACTTTTAAGTTTTCTTTAACCAGGAAAAATTGTTTTAGTCTAGTTGTTTTTCAAGGATATCGTTTTTATTTAGTTTCCATTCACGACAAAATTTTTCACTGTACTGCATGAAAAATAATCTGTAACGTGGATGTGATGACCAAGCAGACAATTCTGTTCACGAACAGTAATGACGCCATGAAACACAAATTTAAACCATCACAAAAATTTATCAAAATCTCTCCGAGTAGAGTCAGACAGACGGGCTGACAGACAGACGGGCTGACAGACAGACAGGCTGTCAGACAGACAGGCTGACAGACAGACAGGCTGACAGACAGACAGGCTGACAGACAGACAGGCTGACGGTCGTCCTACCTTGTTAGCCATCATGTGGAGCAGAGGGCAGGTGTCCGTGAAGTCATCCAGGGTCTTCTTTAGCTCTCTGAAGGCCTGCCACTCCTTCAACGCCTTCGGGAGCTTCCGGATCCTAAAAACACAAAAGAAGAGCTAATGAGAGACGGAGGAGTAAAAAAACTAAAAGCAAACTTCATTTTAAAAAAGGACATTTTTAAATGATACTATTTAATGCATTATTTTTTTAAACTTTTTTTCCAGCACGGCAGCTGGTGCTGCATGCATTGGGTGAGTTTGAATCTAATTTAAATAATGTTCGACAGCATCAGAAACTCCTCGCCTGTTCTGGAAGTCCTGCAGCTCGGTGTTGATTGTCTCGATGTCGAGGTCGGCCCACAGGAAGTCGTAGTAGCCGGCGACGCTGTCGATGACGGAGTTATACAGCGTGTAGAGTTTGGACATCAGGGAGAGCTCCCTCTTGATCCTCTGCAGCTCTGGATACTCTGCAGGGAGAGGAGGAGGACAAGGAAGCACGGTAAACACGCAATCTGTCGTTTCCTGCCACTCGGGGTCTCTGAATGAAAACAGTAAAAGCTGGAGGTAGCTGGATGTAAAATGTGTCTTAAAACTGGATAAAAAGTCAGTTTCTGAAGCTTCTGGCAGACAAACACAAGCTGACGCTGCTCAAAGGGAAGACGACGCCATGACAGCAGAGAGAAAACGATGCCTTCAGGGACACGTTTCTCTGGGACACAAATCTACATGTAGAACACAGGGAGACGATGCCATGACAGCAGAGAGGAAACGATGCCTTCAGGGACACGTGTCTCTGGACACAACTCTACGTATAGAACACAGGCAGAGTTATGACACATTTTAATAGTGAAAAGCTCCATATTAAACCTTTAACAGGCAGTCCAAACAGCTCTTCTCCTCCACAGTAGGTGGTGTATTTCCTCCACAGCTGATCAAACTGAGCCTGGAAACTCTGCAGCCGCTCACTGGCTTCAGCTGGAGCCACGCCCTCCGTGCCCGGACCCCTGCAAACACACACGTTTGACTCGTCTGCGCGTCATGAAGCACCATCATATTGTCCCTGATGTACCTGAGGCTGTACTCGCTGCAGAAGCTCTGAACATGGCTCTGGAAGCTCTGCACCGCAGCCAGCAGGTCGGCCTTCATGCTGGGTTGGATCCTCACCAGAGTGTTCTGGTTCTGCACCACCTGAAACCCACAACACACTTTGTTTGGATCACAAAGTGGTCACTGAAAACTACGACTTAAAGTCACACAGTATCAAGAAAACAAGGAATATAAAGATCAATGAAAAGGAGAAGAGAGATGTACAGAAAGAAGGTTTTGGCAGGTGGAAAAAGTTCCTTTTTTATAGTTTTTCTTTTCTTATTGTTGCTGTTTGTGAGAATATATCTTTGTTGTTATACATTCATTGTACTGAAGCACTGAGAAGTTCGTGAGGAATCTTCTTCTGGTGATTCATTTTATAATTTCTGATCGAAATTGTTTCCTCTGCTGTTGAAAATAAAGTTTTGTCAGGATTATTTTACTAAAACACTTTTTTTCGTCTGTAAAAAAAGGTGGAAAATAAAGTTTTATAAAGTTTCTTTTTTGTCAGTATCATGTTTGTTGTT